>JANHGN010008268.1:30648-70708 GCA_024605025.1 Megaceryle maxima
GAAAAGAAAAGAAAAGAAAAGAAAAGAAAAGAAAAGAAAAGAAAAGAAAAGAAAAGAAAAAAGAAAAGAGAAAAGAAAAGAGAAAAGAAAAGAAAGCCACCCAAAATTTGCAACATGGTGAATTTAGGACAAATCAGAGGATGATGATATTCTTGAAATGTGTCATAAAACACACAGCAGCAATTTCATTGTTTACTTCCATAAAAGAAGTTTTAGATAGCTCTTTTCTAGTGCCCAGCATTACTTGGTGCACCAAGGAAATTTCTGTTTTCCTTAGCTAAAATGTACTCTAACCCTGAAGTCAGAGTGAGCTAGAACTGTCCTTTTTCCTAGTGTAGAGAGAAGACAAGAGTGACTTAAAATATCAGTAGCTCTTTGTAACACTATTATGATATATGAAAAATGAATGTGAGTGCATATCAGAGGGTAGCTTTGCAACAACAGAATTTATAAACAGAGAATTAAAGACCAGACTTCATGCAGTTAGAAGCCTCATTGTCATCACAAGCTGCAATGAGATTCAGCTGTTTTCCCCTCACCATTTTCAGGTATGGCTGTATTCTGGTCCTGGAGGCAAATAGCTGGCTAATTCTCAGAAGAAGGAAGGTATATTTGTGTGTGGGGGTTTTTTTTCAAGGTCTACTTACCATTGCTTGTCCCGATTGTGTAATGAAGTATGTAAAGTCACACTCTAAACCAGAGAAGACCTCTGAAAGTGCTTAGTAATATCACAAAAACATCTACTTCATAAAAAGCTCCAATTGGCAAGAATTTAAACCAGAAATTCTGACAAAAGAAATGTATGCTTTCCTTAAAGAATGTGAAAATGGTTTGAAGCAAAGTTGACTTTTAATCTTGTTTTTAGGAAACTTATATGTGATTTTATTGGGCCAACCTGAAGGAAATGGGTCCCTGCTTTTGGCTAGAGGCATGACATGCCTTTTCAGAGGTGTAGACTGAATCTACTGTTATTAAGAATGCTACCTTGTAACCATTTAACTGTAACCTTAAAGGGAGGTACTCCATGAAAAGACCTCAAGGCAAAGCAAGTGATAGTCAGGAGACTGAAAAAAAGTGAATTTTAAAATTGTAAAAAAATAAATACAAAATTAATAATAATAATAAAAAAAATTAAAAAAAACCACACACAAAAAAAGCTTAGTAGTAATATTTCCAGCATGACTGGAGTTACATCAAGAAGTTGGAGAAACATATTAAAAAACAAATGTCAAAAGGCATTGAACTGTTCAAATACGTAGGTATTTAAGACACAGGAAATCAAAAGCACATTAACTCATTTTTCCCCTGCTTATTTTAAAATATATAAGGAAGAAAAGACAGATGAGCTTCAAATGTAGTTGCTGGTCTATCTGTGATTCCTGGCATTAATCATACTGCTGGGAAGAAAATTCTTCCTTCCTGTAGCACCCTTGATTTTAGTGGAGTTCAGCCAGTGAGAAGTTTGGTCTTTGGTAGAGCAGATTGAACATTGCATCTGCACATACAAAATCTTCTTCTTCATAATGACAGCAGTATATCTAACACTATCACGGGTGTTCTGCAACAGATTATCAGCCTATTCCTCCTGGTGACAATTGCAGGAAAACCATGAAAATAGAGATGATAGATAGATAGATAGATAGATAGCTGTTCCTGTAAAATTGTAAGTGTTCGTATAAATCTGATTGTCTGTATTCATACCCACTTGCAATCACAGGATACAAAATCAATATCAAGACACTCAATTTATTTTGAAATATCAAATTACTGTTACTCATAAAGGGAACTGCTTGTGGCCAGACTACTAACTTAAAGAACTTCAAATCAGTGGAAATAATAAATAAATTCAGAAATATCACGATTAGTTCACTGGTGTTCTGCAAACAGCAAAACACATTATATTTATTGAATAAGTTATTCATTCAGAGTTATTTATCAAATTCTATAAAGCAGCATGTCCGCCACAATCAAGCTGACCTCTCAAGCACAATTTACTTGAAAAATGTGACTCGCCTGACAAAATCCAAGAGATTACACATACTTTTAAAATTCAGAATCTTCTTAGTTGTTTTGCATTGGAAGCAGGAGACTTCTAATTGCAATAAAAGTGGAAATTTTGCCCTTCATTTCCACAGGAGCAGTAATAAGGTCCTAAAGGAGGGTTTCACTCTGTGTAATTCCTTTTTTTTTTCTTCTTAATTACACATAATTATTATTCACTGCCATATCTCTCCAAGTGTTTATCTGTCTGTACATCTCTGAGGATATCTAAATCATCACATGTGGGGAAAAACCAGGACTTCAGTGTTTTTCTTGAAATTGCCGTGAGTTGCCTCATCATGGTTGCAAGACAGAAGATGTACAATTGAGATATTACTGGTGACTGTCCAAATAATTGTGCAAAACTTACTTTTCAGGTATAGATTTAAGCTAGCAGGGAATTTTAAAAAAAGCTAGCTCAAGGATGATATAACAGACATCCTAACTTCCAAAGTTGTACAGAATTATTTTTCAGTATCATAGGGGAGATATTCTCCAGAACCATATGAGATATGTTGTCAGTGTAGTGTGGATCAGAAGTGATTTTTTAACTGAATCCTAACTGCATCTTTTCTGGTGCTTTGGTTCACGCTGAAGAGTGTCCAGAAGAACAAGCAGTATTACTTTCAAATAAGATGCAACTGGAAGGAATGCTTCGAATAGGAACCTAACTGTGCTTTAGCTGTTGACAAGTGTTCAATTCACAGAACCACATTAGACTCATTCCATAGGAGTCTCCCATGCATAGAGTTCATGTTGGCATCTGATAGATCTACTCCCAGTGTATAGCAATATTTCTTAGTTTAGATACAGCTCAGCATGTCTAAATTGCTTCAGTGCTATCAGGGGATCTATTTCAGCTCATAATAGATGGTAATCTGAACTATTCTGTTTCTGTAGGCAAAAATGTTGGCAGAAGGGTCTTTTTAATTAAAGATAAATATGGGAATAACATTCTAAAACTTTACAGAAATATTTCAGTCATAAAAAATAACTTTCTCCCATTTCCGAAGTCACATAATGCACAATTTTTTTGTAGTGTTATTTAATTGCAGTCCCCTATTAAGCTAGTGTTTGTAACTTTTCAAAAACTCAGAAGCTTCTTAACCAGATTATCTTATTTTTGATAGTCATGAAACCAACTCTATTAAAGGAAGAGAAATGTGTAACCATTTCAAAGTTATCTGTTAGGTACGAAGAATGGGTTTAATCATTTCATTAATCAGCCATCTCTATAGATCAAGCTATATTCAGTCTTCCCTGAAGATTTTATTCTGTGATCACTGTATGAAAAACTAAAATGGTGAACAGGAAATTGAAACTGTTATTATACAGGAAATAACAGCACTCTGTCAAAATCTACAGAAGAAACATATGTTCAAAGTTACTGTCAACATCTAACATATCAGATCAGATAGAGAGAAAGACCAAAATTACAAGTATCATTATAATATCAATTCAGGGCAAAGTTCTGTGTGAAAATAAATCCTTTACAGCCTCACAAAAAGGAGTGGAACACAGAGTATCTGATGGAGCACAGATCCTGTCATAATTTCATATACCAGTGGATCGTATGGCAGAAATTTCACTTCCCTCTCCCATCCCTCCAGACTTCCTGTAGTCACAGCTGTAATATCTAATACATGTAATGAACTCTATGTCTTTGTTATCTATGCCTAGCTTGCAAGAACTGCTGTGGTGTTCATTATCAACCAGGAATTAGGTGCTTAAGTATTATTGTCTCTATTACTGTGCTGCTACAATGTATTTGTAAATTTCAATATTGTTTGATTAACGCTGTGAGAAAGTGTCAGGATGGAACAGAAAGTCAGGTAAAATACACCAAGTTCTGGGATTTTCTTACAATGTTTGTGAACTTTAAATGAACCAAGAAAAATGTACTCTGTGATAATCATTACTGCCTCAGTACATAACTGCTATGTTATCTGTATTTGTTTAGGCTATCTACTGTTCATACAGTAACTCATCACATGGAAAATGTTTTGTATTCTGAAGGCAACCTTTGTGTGGCAACAACTGGAATGAGAAACCTACCTATCTAGGTGGCATGCATCATTTAACCACCAACTGTAACATGCATTTTCCACATTAATTTCACCTCAAACTCAAGGGGACATTAGGAACAACAAAACACCTCAGATTTACCAGCCACAGAGCTTCCAGACAGTTTATAGCCTCTCCTTTTAGTGTAATCTGCAAGATACTTGTTACAGTCCAGGAAGAGCAGCATTGTCCTTTCCTGCTAGTGAGCATTATTCAAACATGACTCAGTTTGGTAAAGTACTGAGCTATGTGCTCAGTATGGCCTCAAATGTGCTTATTATAAAAAATATTCTGATGAGCAGTATTTGAGCAGGTTGTTGTTATGTGCTTCTTCAGAGACCAGGTGCTCTTTTCTCTCCCAAGATCTGTGAAGCTGTAGACCATAAGCTTTCCAAGTTCTCAGGTTGTCTTTTACAGTTGGACTATGCAATGTGAAAGCAATAAGCAGTACCCAAAACAAACAAGATATTGTGCAGAATTTCAAAGCTAATCAGAAAATCCTCTACACTAACAGAAACAGGAGTGAGCTTCTAATAGCTTCTGAATTCTCTGGTAAGGACCCATCACCAACAGTCTTGAACAACTGATAAAACCATATCAAACATATCAGCCTTGACTATTTACCTTTCCAATTCTTGTTCTGTATAAGTATAAGCTAACTTTTCTCCCACATCTTTTTGAATCAGATTTTCTGCTAGAGTGAATACAAACATGTTCTTTGTATCATACTGAAAGCAATTTTTTTCTTGTTTGCAGTCTCTAGGTCTGAGGTTGTCTCCAAGAGCCTTGTCTAGCCAGACAGGTCTCTAAGTGTCATGTTAACTGCTAATTTCTAATGTATGATACATTCTAAAAATTGAGAGTAGACCTATAACATTGCTTTCTGCCATGAACTGTGGTCTAGTCTGTGTGTTAGCACATAACAGTTATACTGCAAACTGCAAAGATGAGTACCTCTTGCTTTCCACTGTGTGAGGCAGGTAGTTTTGAAAAGTAGTTCTGGGTTTTAAATGATGAATGTTAGCATTAATGTGCAAAGAGCATCTTCAAATATGATTGTTATCGACACAGGCAGAACAGATTTTTGGAACTGATAGGACAGTTTGTCACAGTTGTTGCAAAATCTACTTTTCTTTCTGATACCACGAGAAGTGAAGTGCTGCACAAATAGTGAAGAAAAAAAAAAAAAAAAAAAAAAGATAAATATGCTGTGACTTTTGTGAGACCACTTTAGATGTCTTCTAAAACTGGAGGATCTCTAGAAAACTCAGATCACAAAGTAACTATAAACAGTTTGGATCAATCTCAACTTGATGGTTTGATGTCCTGCTTGGATTCCATCAGGAGACAGTGCCTGTACTCTTTTGCTGATGCCAGAATAAGACTGTTCCACTGTTGTCTGGCATCTGGATTAATAACATCTGTCATTGTCTTTACTACTTACTTCAGGTAAAAGTAATGGAAAATCTATATTCCCCAGACCTATTTCTACTATTGCCAGTCTCTATAAGCAGGAGGAATATGGTCAAATGTTTTACAGGCTAAAGGGTGTTACAGAAACATGTAAAGGAAATGGAAAAAGTAACTTGGAATAAGTAGAAGCCCTTCCACACAAAACAAGAGATACTTACGTTCACAGCCCTATATGGTTGGATTTACGTCACAACATGGACCCAATGTTATTTAACAAACCATGTTATGCCACCATTCAGAATAATTTTATTAAAATTTGCACAAATATTCACTATATTTGCAGCAATAATGTTGCTGCAAGTAATTGACTTGCACATGTTGATAAAACACTTGGTGAGTCAAATTTTGCTTTGCTGGACAAGGACATGGTGACTTGTAATAACTTACATTAAGAAAAGGAAAATGTGGCATTGATTTCACTGTGAGCACAACATCCGCAGGAGAGATGTCTGCTGTTACACGTTGGACTGTGGAAAATTACAGTATTATCAATACCATATTTCTTTTGGTTTACTTCTGGAATACCTCTCTAATTCTGACATGTGATATACTATGTCATTTCCCTGTGTGGTAGACTTATTCCTTTCATCTAGCTTTCAAGGTAGAGGACCTGAAATTTCTTTTATTATTTTTTTTTTCAGTCTGTTAAAGGCATTATCCAATTGAGCCATAATACAAAGCAGTGGTTTGCACACCACTTAAATAACCTGTCATAAAAAGAAAACTTGAATTCACAAAATCTGCTGGCATTCATGTTCTTTATTTCTTGACTGCGGTCTGCAGAGAAATTAAATTTACTCTCTTTAGATTGATAGTTGTGATACACACCAAGCTCCAGTTCTTCAGTCTGACTACCTTGAGTGATATATGTTAATGATCGCTATAGCAATACACCTAATATAAATCTTGCTGTCATTGATAAAAGAAATAAGTTTTATTTGTTAATGAAATATGATGTAGTCTTTCTGGTGCTCTATTTAAACATCACCTAGGAGTAGATCATGTTTTTAGAAGTCAGGAGTAGCCCCAGGCCCTCCATAATTCTAATTGATGTAAATGAAAAAAATAATGAAAGCTTGTGCATGCTGACCCTGTTATACAGGGTGGTTTCACCTCAATTAATCAAAGAACCTTTAGAGATGTTGCAAGCATCTGGCCTGAACAGAGTTCTTCAGACTCTTGTAGTAAACTGGCTACTCTTAGTTGAGATACTCTGCCCAGATTTCTAGTGAAATTGCTTCATTTCCAAATGCTGACATATTTAAAGGAACTACCATGTTAAAACTAGAGTCCTCTCCCTAGAAAACCTTGTCCTTGGTGTTGGATAAATATGAGATGGATCAATGAATCTGAGAACAAACAGCTGTTCTTGGGAAGTTTGTGTTCTTGCAATGAAGCTGAAAGCACAAAGAAAATTCTCATATTGTGTTTGAAATGCCAAATATCAGGTTTGACAAAATTAAAAGTATATAGAACAAAACCTAGGAATAGTGCTTGCTTTTCAGTCACTATTTTTGTAAAACTGCCATTTGTAAAAGCTCATGCATATCAGAATTATTATTTCTTTTTACCCTGTAGTAGCTTTTTCTAGCATTTTTTTCTAAAAATACAGATACTCTGGTAGCATGGTACCTTTGTCACATCTGATATGTGTACTTTCCATAAAATGACCTTCATGACAACGCAGCCAGTAATGTTCAAGTAAAACCTGAAGAGAAATGAAGGTCTGTAATAACACACTGGAAGATTACTTTTATTGATTACAAGACTGAATACTTTTAAAATGATAGTCCTTTCCCATAAAAATGAAACTTTATGTAAAATGCAGATGTTTTCTTTTTACAACTACAATTATTAACAATTGTTTTACTGATGTATTTATTTAATTTTTCAGTGAGTAATTCTAAATACTGATTATGTACAGAATGAGTTAAAAAAAATAAACCAAATGTGGGGAGGAAGTCCATCCATATGCTGCTCATACAAATTTTAAAGCTGCCTAGCTTCTTGAATTATAAACACTGGATAATGAAATTTCTATAAGTTTCATGTCTTTTAAATGTGTAAACATAGACTTGTTTTTGAAAATTGTGAAAGGTGCTCTTAGACAAAAAAAAAGAAGATGCAGGACAGGAAAAGTATGAGGGTGTGGTGAAGATTAATAAGAGGAAGAAAAGTACGGTAAGATATTGTTCTGATTGAAAAGCGAAGGACTAGATTAGTTGTTTAGTGCTCCTTGCAAGTCCTTTTTCTTCTCAGGCACAACTGCTTCTTAATATCACCAAAATTGTACAGAAAGTGTCTTACTTTCTCTTAGCCTTCATTCTCTTGAAAAAGTATGTCTAAAGAAAGGCAAAATTTGTTTTCATACTTATTTACTGGAACCTTTGTCACCTTTTTTACTTGTCTTCCTTTTTGAAGAAATTCCTGCATATACAAGTCTGAAACAACCTGAAGTTTGAGGTGAAAAAGCCAGATAAGCAGAAAGCAGCTCTTTCATGGGCCTGTCAAAAGGGTGGCTGCATTAGCCTGAAGGTAACACTACAAATCCTCTTACATCAACAAAGATCTAAATATGAGGGCAACCATCCTTTTCTGATTAAACTAAAATAAAATGCAAAGCTGAATAGGGAACCCAGGAAAAGTCTGTAGGAAAGCCCTGCTGGGCTGAATACCCCTCTGAGTATCTCTTTCTGACAGTTTCTTGTGCCATTCTGGAAGAGAAATTAGAAAAATGAACCTAATTGACCCTCATCATTCCCATTCTCTTCCTGAATGGAGATTGCCTTCCTAAAGCTGTAAGGCATTTTATGAATAAGAGAATGAATTTAAGCCATAAGAGAAGAGCTTTTTCTTTATCAAAAGGAAGTCATGATCTCTGAACAAGGAAGTATTACACATTTTGCCACAAAATAACAAAACTTATGAATATATCCTATTTCTCCAATGAATTTAAGTTTCCCTTGGGTCACTTACCTCAGATATTACAGTTGGGTTCACTATGGTCAGCTTTATCACACTAAAGTGAAGAAAAGTAAGTCATCACTTGCAAAATACTAAGGCTTTTAAATTTTATTATAGGTTAGCATGCTAAGAAACAAACTAAAAATGATCAGAAATAGACTTCTTGCTTCCACCTCCTAAATCAAATGCAAGAAAGTTAAGTATTTTTCTAATATAGTTCTTCTAATTGTGGCTTCAAGAGGCTTTTCCTTTTGTAGAAGCTATGGGATAAATGAATAACTGTGTGGGGAGTATGGATTATAAGTACATCCCGTTTGCAACAACCATACCACAACATAAAAGTCAGGAGTTGGGTTTCTGAATTTCTCTGCTGACCTTTAAGTGCAATTGCCATATTAGTATATGACATTAATATTGACAAAGATTCCAGGAGGCTTTTCTGTCTCTAAGTGAAAGCAAGGACTGTTCCCTGGGGGGAAAAGAGAACTGTAACTTGGAATGGTTCAGTGCCCAGATGTGTTGGAAGTAGAGTGATGTGATGGGTTGGGAGGTGCCTGCAGGAGGTTCACATCTTATCTTCTCCCTCTGCTTAAGGTGAAGGAAAAGGAAAGGGGCCGATTGTCCACACAACTCTCTTTTGCCTAGTGTGGACATCTTATGACACTTATTGTTTATACTAAGCAATTCACAGTAGTTAATAATTTATAGGAGTAGTAGATGACATAGTAAAATTCTCATTGGGCTTACAGTAGCAAGCTTTCCTACCAACAGTGTTTTCTCCTGTGAAAGAAAATTTGATGTTTGCTGTGAGGGCCAAAACCTGACCCCTCTTACTTTCTGGGTAACAGGTACCAGTTGTTATCAGGTACTCCACTTTACAATAAGTAAATTGGTTGCTGCATATTTCTGTGTTTTTACAGAAAACTCACACAAATAAGAAGCATCTGGTTCCTCTCTTCAAAGGGTTAAGCTTAATTCCTAGCTACATGCACCATCACAGTGGCACATTATAAGTAAGATAAGAGCATTACGTTATTCAATGAAAAAAGAAACAAAACTTAAAATATGCAAACAGGAAAAAAGCTTTAACCTAAGCCTCTGAAGTGCTCCAGATCATTTCTGTTTTACAAGGTGAATCACAGTTTAAACAAGATCATAATTTACTACTCCAAAGTCTTCCTTAAACAGAACTATGATTTGCATTATACTACATGAAACTCCCACTTTTTACTTTTTACTATAATGGATCTGTCACGAGACATGTTTGTTTTGGGCAGAAGCATGCTTCTACTTGATTTCAGCAATTTATTCTGATCCAGTCTAGTATATTTGCTGCACTTTTTTTTTTCCACAAATCTTCTTGCATCTAGTGTTGCTGCATATTTGTTATCTGGATGACTGTGTGGTTCTTTATGCTTAGGTGGGAAATACAAACAAGAGGATATATAATAGTGAGCGAAACTAAACTTGTAGAAGAAAGTAGACAAAATATAAAGAATATTAATTTACATTTATAAAAAATATGCTGATATTTTGCATTAAGTGAATATCTTCTAACTAGCATTTATAAATAAACAAGTAAATAAATAAATAAGTAAAAAATTAGGATGTTACTTTGCAAGGCATCTGTTTTCCCAAAAAACTGAACTTTCTTGTCTTTTAACTAAGTCTGAACTTAAAGATCCATCATATTCCTTTCCACACCCCCAATGACCACTTTGAAGTACTGCCTTGTTTTGTTAGCATAAATTTATTAGAAAAAAATAAACCATTGCAAGTGAATAACAATAATAAGAGTCTGTTTAATTTGTGCCTATATCAATGATCACCATGCTATGACCCTCAGACTTCTGTTTTATCATGAGAATACCTCAAGGATTCCTGTTTTCTCACCCTCTACAGAAGTCTGGTCGCAGATTTTTTCAAAGGTATATACTAAACTCATAGCCTGATTTATATGTGTTTTCTATTATCCTTGTTTTCCTCTTATATGAGCCAAAACACACTTCTCTCCTACCCTTATTGCACTTCCCTGGAGAAGCAGACTATGAGTTAGACAGGACTTTGATAGAAGATACAAGAGTTAAACTGTCTGGACAGTAAGTGTGCAAGACTTTTTGTGCCTATACGGGACTAGCTTTGTTGACATTTTTGTATAGGGACAACTAGATCCTTCCCTCAGAGCATCTGTAATGCCTCTATACACAAAAACTTTGGGGTAAATGAATGGCCAGGTTAGACAGATTTGCTTTTTCTTGGGTAATGGACATAACACACTCTATTACAGGAAACTTCCATTCAATTTCATTATAGAAGCAAAACAATTGTGATTTAGATATTTGCCCCTGTGAAAGCCAAACATTTTTCAGACCAAGTATGTCAACTGACTTTTTTTTTTTTTTTCCAAGACTCCTAAAATATAAGGAAGTGTTAAAACATACTTGCTTCTGACCCTACCCAGGCAAATTCATTGTAGAATTAGGAACAGAAACAGCAGGAATTAAAGGCTCTGTTCTTATATTTCCTGAGCAGCCTTACCACTAAATAACAGCATAATAATGAACAATGCCGTCTGAATCTTTCATGATAACAAAGCCATGCCGTGGTACTACCATGTGTAATGATACTGTTAAATCAAATCTTATGATAGACTAGTAGGTGAATTGCAGGGAGGTCAGATTATTGTGTAACTTCTGGTTTTAGTACATTCTGTCTGATTGCAATGGATTTGGAAAAGTCTAAAGACAGCTTTTAAGTAGAAGCTCAGAAGACATGAGAGGCAATACAAGACAGTGAAGACATGGATATAGACTGACACCAGAGTCATTTAGATACACTGCTGCCTTACCAAATATGCTGCCCATCACTATTACAGAGCCACGTTCCTCTTCCCTTGCTGTCTTTCCAGCTCATGAATCTTTCATTCTTTTGTGCACAGTGAGCTTGAGCTGAGCTTTAACAGGAGCATAGTGGGGGGGGGGGGGGAGAGAGGAGGACAAGCTATTTTATACAAAATGCTCATCACACCATTGTAGTGTTAAATTACAATGTTTATGACATTTCTAATTAACCTAATTGATGTTGGTTAGAAGTCCTCAAGCTGACCCCAGGACTGGGACTTTCAAAGGGCTGAAGGACATTACTGACCAGCCTGCCCCTTCTCCTTCCATACACTTGTTAAAGAGCGATAGCAAACAGAATATCATACAAAGTTTGCCACAAAATCAGGTTCTCTGCTACTGACGTCATTATAGTTTGGGTATATAACTGAGCATAAACATTTCCTGACTTACAGTTCCTAATGCATGTCTTTTCTATTTTATAATGCACTTAGCTTTGGCCCAGGTAGCTGGCAGACCATTTAAATTCAGAAATAAAGGTGATAGGGTGCATACAGAATAAAATAGTTGTAGTTGATCATATCAGGGTTTGTTAATTTTAATATCTTTTCTCCAGTACTTGCCAGAGGGTTGAAAGGTAGCAAAAGTTCACCACAATAGCCCCCCCTCTGGTCATTCTTCAGAAATATTTCTTCCTCACTCCCACTAATTAGTAGATATGCTGAAATATTAGTCTTCAACTTCAAAATTATTTTGATGTGAGAATGTGTATCATCTCCCATTTTTTCATCAGCAATTGAAATTACTTTTTTTTTTCACTAGACCATTTCTCAATGCCATTTTTTTTTTCTACACACAGATCACTGGAACAGCTCACAAACTCTGAGTGAGTTTTTACATCTCTGATGACCTTTCATGACCTTTCACTTTGCTCCTTAACATGTCTGAAACATGGCTGTACAGTAAATACACTCCCAACTAATACGAGCTTTTCAGTTAAAGTTAGGATGATTTTTCCACAAGTTGTTTTTATGTTCATCTATTTCTAATATCAGTCTATTGATGGGAATGACAACATAACAAAACACTATGCATTCAACGAAGAAATGAAAGCTTTCTGTATCTGTGTTAAATTTTATCCTTCAACTCTTCTCTTTAACCGCTCCTGAAATTCTATTAAAGAACCACAAATGCTAAAGCAAACAGTTTAATTAAATGGCTATCAGCTGAACACTAATTTTCAAGAAATCATTGGTTTATTCTTTGCACAGCAATTGCCTAATCCCCTACTGACTCTTTTATATGAACTAGCAATTGACGTTGCTACTGCTGTTCAGAGGCTTGCTAATGTTTTCTTTTGATCATGCATTTTAGGATTTTTTTTCTGGTTGCATGGCTAGTGTACACTTTTCATATTCTTGGTGCCAAAAAAAAAAATTACATCTATTCATGATCTCGGTGTTATTTTATAGAATTTTACAGATCTATCTCAATATAATATAATCCAAATAAATCTAGTTTCATAGAATGAGTAATCAGGTTCATAACAATCAGCTGCTGCGGAACAGGCAGAAAAAAATGCACCCAGTAGAAATTATAAATTATGATGAAAATAATATACTCCAAATCAAAGCAAATATACTCCAAATCAGAATATCAGAATAGCAGAGAAGAGAGTGAGAAGTGAGAGGAAGGGAAGAGAGGGGGAGGGAGGATGGGGGAGGAAGGTTTGTTGCTGGCTTGTGTTAAAAAGCAGTGTAGGGTTACTCCAGGGTGCCTTTGCTAATAATGACAAGATCGTTTGCTTCTCACATCTGTAGCAAAATATGAGAGGAGAAGATGGAAAAGAGATCCTGGGATGTACCAGCTGTTGATGTTGGTCCTCCCTGCTGAGCCCAGAGCCTTGAGCCCCTACCGGAAGGCATCGCAATCTGTTGACATCTCCAGCTCTCTGCTACTTCGGGACACTCAGCTGAATCTAAGACGACGATCATCTGGCTGAGTGAACAAAAATCAGTGCCTACAGTGAAAAAGCAGGACTAACACACTAAGCAGATGGCTGGAGGCCTGCTCATTCCTGTTTCTGGAGCTGTTTACACTCTTAAGTGACTAATTTTGACATGTTATACTAATAATGAAGTTTTTTGGTGTGACCCAGTAAACTGCATATAGTGCCATCTGGGACCACTCTAATTTGACTTCTACAGCCTAGTGCTATTTTTGATCTACAGATAGTCATTTAAGATTTCCAGTGCCTGTCTAATCATGATCAGTGAGCAATCAAAGCTGAATTTCAAAATGACAGCTTTTCCCATATATACTACTCAAAAGCTATGTTTTGCATTTTCTTGGCTAAAATACCTTGAAAAATATGTTACATCAGTCTTTAGTATTTGTCACTCTGACTCTGAAAGAGAACATTCTCTGATGGAAATGCTAGTATTTCAGAAGTGCTGTTCCAAAATTTTTGGTTACGTTACCATCTAACTCTTGCTCACAGACCTAGAGGCTGCTAGTATTACATTGACTAAAGTGCAAAATCTAGAATAGAAGCACAGTCAAGACTTTAAATATTCCAACTTAAAAAAGAGTTTAGTTGAATATCAGGCAGAATTTAATTCCAATTTGTAGTTTTTAGCTTTTTCTCAGAAGGATATGAAGGATATTAAACATAAGAATCTCAGATACCCTACAGTTATCCAACTTACTAAAAAAGCCCACCTGGCCTAGTCTGTAAATATCTCTTTTGCCTGTGTCTTAAACTTGTTTACAGTTTTGCAATGATGGTTTCATGAACACTGAGGATGAATAAAATAGCTAAACCTCTATGACATCCACCAGTTGTGTCAGATATTGTCAGCACCTACTCACAAAGCACTTTTTCTATGTAACCTTTCTATATTGCTTACTGTTGACAAATCTTTTGTGATGGTATTTAACACACAAATACTAATTAAAATGCTAATTACAGATGAACCCAGATGAAGCCTTTTAGTAATGTGCCATCTAACTATTGGAACAAGGTCTATCTGGAATTGCCATGAAGAATCAGGTATTTTTGATGGAAATGAACAAAGCCAGTGCACAAAAAATAAAATCAAATGCAATCAAAAATCAATGCAATCATCAGAAAGTTTATAGTGCTCACAGACAGATTTGTGTCATGCTATGAAATGTACCAAAGGCAGAAAACAAAGTGTTCATCTGTCCAAGTTTGCATGAAACCTTTTATTTCATTTGGTTTACTTTAATCCTCTAATTTTTTCCCTTTCAGTCAACTAAAAAAAAAAAAAAAAAAAAAAAAAAAGAAAATTGCTGTGTAAGTGCCACCAATATATAATTATCCAAACATTATTTTTTATGCGGATTTTAAGATCTTCTCGCTTAAACCAATGCATATTTTGATTCTTCACAGCCTTCCTTTGATCACAGGAAGACAACTGACATAACTTTGTTTTAGACCCCCAGAGAAAAGAATGAGAGAAAAAAAACCCCAAAACACCAAACAAAACAACTCTCCCAGATACCATTATTAATTTCTTATTTCTGGGGCTCAGAGGAAGACAGTAGATGCCTTCTATTCTGTCACCAGTCAAACATTTCTTAGCTTCTGTTTTCTGAGCAGTGTTTTTTCACAGTAGTTATTATAATCCAGGCACTTGACACATCTACCCTCTGCCATTTTAATCTGCCTTGTCATAGTACTCCCCACCCATCTGTAGAACGTGAGTGTAACACTCTAAAATCTTTACTTTTCCATAAGCTGGAGAGTTGATTTTCATTGTCTTATGTAAGGAGTTCCATGACTCTACTAAGAAGCCTTTTCTTTTGAAGACATTTTGCAGCGACTTTGCAATGATTTTCACCAACAAGGAGGAGCTGGTGGGCAATGTTAAGCTCATGGGCACCCTTGGATGCAGTGAGCATGAGATGGTGGAGTTTAAGGTCCTAAGGGCAGTGAAGAAGGGGGCGCTCAGCAAGCCTGAAACCCTCTACTTCAGAAGAGCCAATTTTGGCCTCTTCAGGAACCTCCTTGGAGGTGTACCATGGGACAAAGCCCTGAAGGGACAGGGAGCCCAGGAAAGATGGTTGACTTTCAAGGATCATCTCTTCCAAGCTCAAAGACACTGCATCCCTAAAAAGAAGAAATCAAGCAAAGATACCAGGAGGCCTATATGGGTGAAGAAGGAACTCCTGGCCAAAATCAAACATAAAAGGGGATTCCACAAAAGGTGGAAACAAGGAGAGGTAACCTGGGATGACTACAAGGAGATTGTTCGTGAAACCAGAAACTAGGTTAGAAAAGCTAAAGCCCTAATGGAGTCAAACCTGGTCAGTGACTTTAAAAATAACAGAAAAAAGTTTCTACAGGAATGTCCAAGAGAGAATGTGGGGCCTCTCTGAAGGGGGAGAATGGACTTCGGCAACTCCATGGGATTTATAAAGGGAAGATCTTTATTACTGGTACAACCCTTGTTTTTATAGAGCAAGCTTCACTGATCACGCACGCCAACAACAGTGATGATTGGATACATGTGATAGCCCAAACACTGTTCACACACCTAAATCTACTACATGATTGGCTGTCATCTAACTCGCCCAGTACCTGCCAGGTCCTGTTTTTCTTTACTTTGCTCTGCTTTATCTTCTTGCTTCATTGCCTTTTCTCCACTATTCTTCTTCCTTCACGCTCTTTCCACGGGTCAAGGACAGTTCCTGATAACAGTGTCCATTTTCTTCCAACCATGATCTCACATCTCTCCAGAGGGATGCAGGTGACCTGGTTACCAAGGATATGGAGAAAGCTGAAATACTCAATGACTTTTTTGCTTCAGTCTTCACTGGTAACCACTTGAGCCATACCATCCAAGTCACGGAGTCTGGGAGGTGAAGAATCACCCAGGGTAGGAGCAGATCAGGTCTGGGAGCACCTAGAGAACCTGAAGGTGCACAAGTCCATGGGACCTGATGAGATACATCCACAGGTCCTGAAGGAATTGGCAGCTGAAGTTTCCAGGCCACTAGCCATCATATTTGAGAAGCCATGGAAGTTTGGAGAAGTTTCCACAGATTGGAAAAGGGGAAACATAAGCCAGTTTTTTAAAAAGGGAAGCAAAGAAAACCCAGGGAACTACAGACCGGTCAGCCTCACCTCTGTGCCAGGTAAAATCATGGAGCAGATCCTCCTGGTATCTGTACTAAGACACATGAAAAATAATGAGGTGAACAATGACAGCCAACATGGCTTCACTAAGGGCAAATTGTGCCTGACTAATTTGGTGGCCTTTTATGACAGTTACAGCTCTGGTTGATGTGGGAAGAGCAACTGATGTAATCTACTTGGACTTGTGCAAAGCATTTGACACTGTCCCCCACAACATCCATTTGTCTAAAATGGACTTGATGGACCACCCAGTGGATAAGGAACTGGCTAGAAGGTCACACTCAAAGAGTTGTGATCAATGGCTTGATGTCCAGGTGGAGACTAGTGACAAGTGGAGTTCCTCAGGGATCTGTTCTGGGTCCAGTGCTGTTCAACATCTTTGTCAGCAACATGGACAATGGCATCAAGTGCACCCTCAGCAAGTTTGCAGATGATGCCAAGTTTTGTGGTGCAGTGGACTCACTTGAGGGAAGGGATGCTATCCAGAGGGACCTTGACAGGCTTGAAAAATGGGCCAATGCAAACTGAATGAGGTTCAACAAGTCAAAGTGCAAGGTACTGCATCTGGGCTGGGCCAATCCCAGGCAAAATTACAGACTGGGCACAGAGTAGGTTGAGAGTAGCCCTAAAGAGAAGGACTTGGGGGTGTCCATTGACGAGAAGCTCAACATGAGCCAGCAGTGCACCCATGCATCTCAGAAGGCCAACCATAGCTAGGATGCATCAAGAAGAGTGTGGCCAGCAGATCAAGAGAGGTGATTCTCCCCCTTTACTCTGCTCTTGTGAGACCCCACCTTGAACACTGCATCCAGTTCTGATGTCCCCACCATAAGAGGGACATAGACCTGTTGAAACAAGTCCAGAGGAGGTCCACAAAGATGATCCAGGGGCTGGAGCACCTCTGCTACAAGCATAGGCTGAGGGAGCTGGGATTGTTCAACCTGTAGAAGAGAAGACTTCTGCGGGACCTTATAACTGCCTTCCAATACTTTCTACAGAAAGGCTGGAGAGGGACTCTTCACAAGAGTGTCCAGTGATAGTATGAGGATAAATGTTTTTAAACTGAGGGAAAATAAGTTTAGATTGGATCTTAGGAAAAAGTTCTTCAGTACGAGGCTGGTGAGACACTGGAATTGATTGACCAGAGGGTTTGTCCCTGGAGGTGTTCAAGGACAGTTTGGATGAGGCCTTGAGAAACCTAGTCTAGTTGTCAGATGTCCCTGCCCATGGCATGGAAGTTGGATTAGATGATCTCTGAGGTCCATTCCAGGCTAAGACATTCTATGATTCTATAATATGATTCATCACAGCTGTAAAAAGCTCCAACAGACCACAGAGAAGCAGGACTTTTTGCATCAGAATTTCAAAATATCAGATCTCCTCCCACTATTCATATATTAACAGAGTACAAGCAGTGGAGTAAAGAAGGGATTAAAATTAGCAGTGTCTGATACCATAATGATGATAATGTGATACCACATCTTTGTAAAGCATCAGCAATATAAATGCGTCAATATTGTCCTAAAGAAGAAACTGAAATTTCTCTTCCAGAAACTGCCTAATGCTGGAAGAGGTTTTAGCCCAAATCAGCTAATCGGGATAAAATTTTCAGAGCTGATAAGACAGTAACCTTCTGACGAGCTGCCAGGCATATATGGAAACTGAAGTTTTCACCCCCTCATGCACACACATAGGTTTATCACAATGTATTAACTTATATGAAAACTTCAAAGTGCCTCATCTTCTGTAGAACTTTACCTCCAATTATGCAACTCAAGTTAATAACTCAATCTTATTTTATTTTTCACTGTGAAGGAACTCCTAGAGTATATGAACTGAGAACAGTGGCAGGAATGAGGTTTACTGGGTTTCCACAATCCTTTATGAGCTTAACAGCTTTTAGAGGACTTCACAGCCTTAGGTTGTATCTAACTTCCTCTGGGGACAGAGTTGGCCATCAGCTGTTCCCAAGGAGGAGAATTAGGGACATTTGTTCTTTAAATATGCTTCATAATTGTGTTTGATGTTGTCCAGTGCTTGATAACCATGTAGATATTAATTAAGTACAAAAAACTATTTCCTCTACTTTGTTCAGACAAAAAAAAATCAACCCTGGTAGGTTTCACAATCAAAACTATAATCTTTCTCAAGCATGCAAATTAACAATTAGAACATCTCAACAATGGAATTCTGCTAATCCCTCCACAGGAGAAAATTGGTTATCTGCCTACGGCACCAATTAACCAAACAAAAGCTGTTTAAAGTAGAAAAACAGACAGAAAATTTAGTAGGATTGAATTGTTTTACACCCCAGATAGACAGAACCTCCTACTGTGGAGCTGAATTTAGTTTATTTTTGTGCAAGCAAGCAGCTGCAAAAGGTGTTGGGTTGAGAACAGCAGGGAATGAAGTTCATTGTTTGAGGAGATAAAGTATGGTCATTGCAAACTAGATTCCCACAACTCACTCTGTGAACTTCAGCGTGAGATGATGATAATAAAATTACAGTCCTCTACATTTCTTGTTCTTTCCTTTTCAAGGACTCTTACTATCCAGTGCTAGAGATAACATAATAAACTAGCTGGACTACTGCTCTCATTTGGCTTTCCATTTCCTTAGTCCAAATGGTTTGTGTTTACCACCTAACTGGATCTCATATTATGGTTCTGGAAATCTCTTTATATCAGCAGCTACTTCTGACATCCAGTAGCAAACACGCTTATGCAAAGTTCAAAAAATAGCTAGCATAGATCACTATGTAATATTTGGCTAACAAAACCACTGTTAAAAAAAAAGGAGTGTATTATCTCTGGGTGTGGTCTATCTGAGTACTAACATGTTTTAAATTGTGACTTACCTGAGGAGAACACCCAAATCATTGAAACAGGTGGTGCTGGGAAAAAGCATGTGAAAAAAATCTGCACTTACAGAAATACTGTACAACTTGGCTGTCTTCCAGTCTCATAAAATACGGGAAACATCATTCGTGCAGGTGCAATATAACTCATTTTGGCTGTGTGTGAAAATAAAACTTTCATTCAGTAAGCATTGCTTGCTCTAACATGATTTTGCTTGGGGTTGGAGTGTAGCTGAAGAAGATATTAGCATTCTGGAGCAAGCCTATAAGAACAAAAAAAAGCTGAAACATTTCTTAAAAAGAAAAGATTGAAATAATTAAATGTACCTTGTAAAAGTCTTTTTAATTGAATGCAAAAGAAGATTAAAAAAATTGGATAAACTGACAGTTCTGGAAATTGAAACCTTCTGTCTGTGGAATTAATATAAAGCAAAGAATGGCTATGCATCTTCCTCCTTCTTGTCCCTCAGTGTGCCTCAAACTGTCTTTGTTGAGCTGTCTTTACCCCTCATTGAACAGTAATATTCTTCTTTGGCTTAGACACTTTGACTCTATTTTTTTTGCAAGAGGATATTGTTACAGCAGTAACTATGGTACTATGTGCAATGTATAAGTTGTCTTTACTCTGAATTTATACTTCGTATCTCCAGAGTATATGACTGGTTTTGCAAAAGAATTTATTTAATGTAAATACGTAGCAAGAATCTTCCAGGTACATTACATATCTCCTGGGGAATATTATTTAAACTCATGCAAAATGAACAGTAACATTGCAAGTTCTGGTAATACTTAAGTTTCTGTAATTCAGAGGATCATTTTGCCTTCATAGCCAGATACTCAAATCTGAAAGTGCCAAAGTTCATCAGTCCATCCTAGTTATAAGAATATCTGTCAACTGGAAAGGCAGGACTGCTGAAATGGAATGTTTATTTACAATGTGTTTTGAAAGAACAGACTATTGTTAATTGTGAACTAAACATACTAAGCTGTGCTTGAAAGCAAGCCCTGGAAGGCTGAAGCCCAGTTCTACATGCCCAGATTTCAGAGATGACCCACACACCAGGCATATTATTGCTTCTCTTGAAATACTGTTATTTTGTTTATTCCTCCTTATGATCTGGAAGTAAAAAAATGTTTTGTTTTCCCACCACCCCCTCCCCCCCCATAATCTACGTGGTGCATTTTGAAGTTGAGGGTGCATTATGTATTAGAAATACATAAGTATTTCTAAAGGAAGTACAGCTGAAGTGCCTACGACTAAATCTTACACTTAGAATTTCATTAAACAATGAGGTGCATTTAGGAAGTCAGAGAGAGAAAACACATTTAATAACCTAAAGGCTGGGTGCAACTTCATGTTGCTTCAAAGTAGTTCCTATTTTAAATCCTAGTATTGCTTGAGGCCAAAAACTGACTTTATTACATTTCAAAATGAAAAAAAAAAAAACCCGAACAACCCATGCACCTGCTTTTGTAACAGATTTGAAAAAAAAAAAAAAAATTACTGACACTTATAGAAGAATACATTGTGTAGATCATATATGTCATCAGTTTAACAGCAAAAACATGATAATTCATTCTCAGAGCAAAAGAAAGCATGGAGGTTCAACTTATGTTGGTTCACTGAAAACAACAGTACATTAAAAGTGGCTACAACTCTACACTATAAAGCAAAACGTCTGGGTTATCTTTATAGCTCTGTCTGACCTATTCTGTCACTTTATGTCAAAAGATTTTGTTATTAAAAAGCAAACCATAGTGAATGTTAAATATCAGGTCTGAAAGAAATGCACTTAAGTTTATGAAGCCACATTCATGTGAGATTTAGACTCTTAGCTGCAACACCTTTAAAAATAGTTCAAATTAAATGCACTTTATTTGCAAGTCATTTCATGATGAAACAATATGAAAGGTGTGTGGCATTATTAGGACTAAACTCCGCTGTCCCGTGAAAGATTGCAGAGCTAGGCCAGGGGAGAAGGAAAACTGCACCTGAGGATACATATTTAGTGTTCAGAAAACTTATCCTTTAGGATAGAATGATATATATGTGCAGAAAATAAAAGGTTTTCCATCTTTTCTATGCTACACAACCTGAGGGCTGGCAGAAGTTATGCTAAAAGAATGGGAACAATTGAAGGTTTATATATCAGTGAAACTCTGGTAAAAGACACCTAAATATTCTCATTCTGAAATTTGTTTTTGTTTATTTCTAACTTAGGCTGCAGTTTCTACATTTTTTTTTCAGACTGAAAATACTTTAAAAAACTTTGATCAACCAGGCTCAAACTTTTCTGGGGGACAGAATATGATATACATGCACTCTCACACACAGACACACATGCTATATTCTGTTACTTTGAGTCAGAAATACAGTATATATAGTGCTGGAACATTCCAACAGTACAAACGTCTTTTTACGATTCAGTGAACACTGTTTATATCTGGCCAAGGAGCAAAGATTTCAGTGCAAAGGTTTATCAGTTAAATGTAAACTTTTTTTTTTTTTAATGTTCCGTTAATAATGCTGGTTGGAATTTTCTTGTGCACAATGTTTAATATACAAGGGGAGTGAAAATTTTTATTCTGAAGTTTATTGATTTCAAAGAGGTGTACGTAAGAAATCCAATGTATTTTTATTTGAAGACTGTTGTGAAATGTGATCTTTGAGAATCATATAAGATAGCTAGATTATATGACATATCCATGTTTAAATATACACATCTTTTAAACAGAAATCACATTTCTGTTAGTTTACCACTCCTTTCAGCAACAAGAAGGCACAATGCATCTAAATACATCCAGGATACTCCTACAACCTGTGAACAAAATCTACATACTTCTAGATGCTTTTTTTTCTCCATTTTGCATGGCTAGAGCAACCACAGTATCAGACAGCCATTCTTCAGCTTATACATTTGATAAAGCCACTGTGAGAAGACAGGCAAAGGGTAAAATAATGGAAGCAAAGTTGTGACCTGCTGTGAGCTGGCACAAGTTCTGGGCTCACTTTCTGTGCAGAATGGCCACTCCACAGTACTGTACAATCTCCCAGACTCAGAGTTACTAACAGTGTTGTGGTCATGTAGGAGACACAAAGGTGAAGGATGTTACTAAATTTTCAAATGTAATCTGATTTTTTTTCTTAGCTAGGGAAAATATTGACCAAATTTTTTTTGTGTTTGTTTGTTGTTTTTGTTTTGTTTTGTTTTGTTAATTTTTAATGTTACTTTTCCAGCAAGCACACAGTTAAATTGACAGGACTTCATTTGTAATCCACAGAACAATAGATGACCTGAGTAAAACTGTGTGCTATCCTCCAGATGTTGCATTCACTGAAACACCTGGAAGAGCCACAGGAGAGGAGCAAGAATGACCGCTGCACTTGCTAAAGTAGCAGCTGTATGTTCAGCAGGCAGAAAACATTGCCCTACCTTCAGCACCTATCAGTTCCATGTTTTCTGAATTTATTAAACCCTTAACGTAGCTCATCATATAGCTACCATTGTTCCACTTCCCATGAAAAAATCCTAGTGGCTCTTCCTTCCCTCCACGTAAAATGCTGTGAAACCATATTTGTAGCTTTTAGTGTTTGATTTAGTGCTTATCCAACTTCAGTGTGGACCTAACTGCTTTGCTGGGTTCACATTTTCTCTTACCTCAATGCTATTCTTCTGTCAACCTCCAATTTTATCTGGGGACATGGGAAAGATAACACAGACATATTCCACCAAGAATTAGTTGAAAAGAGCCTTGTGAGGTGCCACAATATAAGTAAAGGGGCTTGAATTAGAGGCATGCATGTTCCTAGCATACAACTTAACAACAATAACCTGAAGATTTTTATTAAATTGAATATGTGGTTTCAACAGAAGCAAGAGATTAGACTTCGTGACCCAGTACCATTCCCCTACGTTTTATGTATATTACACAACATACCTGTGTTAAACTATTGTTTCTGCCATATTAAGTGTTTAGTCTAAATAGGAAGGTTTTTAATGCACTGAAACATACTAAACAGGTATTTTAGAGAGGCTAAGTATAACAAGTCTAAAAAGTAAATATATTATTTTTATACCATTATTTTTCCCCTTTAGTATTTTCAATTTTAAGAAGGTCTTAAATATGCAAGGTGTATGTAAAGCTAAAGTTAATTCCCCGGCTTCTGTGAAGTCCCTCAGATCTTAGCCAGTTTTGTTAACCTTTCTATCTACAAGAATTTTCCTAAGTTGTCATGGTTTATTTGTTAAACCTTTTTACAGTGACATGGTCCCACAATGTCACCTTTAAACAAGTTTATTTATTGATCTCTGAGTTTGCAATTTTTTTTTCTACCTTTTAAGAAGTTGGATGCCAATATGCATGCTTTTATATAACTACTATGTAATCACTTTTCTCATCTGTTTTCCCTTTTTCTTAGAAACCACTCACATAATTCTGAGTTGTTCTGGCTCCTCCAGCTCTCAAGAAACAAACCTGTTTCTTGGTTCCATATGTTCCATCTTTTGTTATTCTTCTACATTCTACAAAAGAATTGTGCAATGAATTCTCTGAGTGTAGGAAAAAACCCACAAATCTAAGTAATGTTGAGTGAATCATTATATATTATATATGATCATCTTATCCACTGACACCTGTAGCCATTAGGATCCCCCTGTTTACTAGTGGATGTGAAAAGGAAAATGGGCCTGTAGTAATTTAAAAGTAGATAAATGCCAGCCATATAGTCTATTCCCAGTGTAATTACCTCTCTAATTTTTGTCATCTTCAGGCATGTTCAAAGACTACACTCAATTCAAAGAGTATCATTGAAATTAGTACTTTTCAATATAAGGCTGTAAGAATGCAGCCTTTATTTAATGTCTTTATTCTGTCCTGTTGAACAAGTTGCCACTAACACAACACTACAAAGACATTAACTACTGGGCTGGGCACTTCATTCTTCAAAATTCAAAGAAAAATATATGAATTTAGGAGAATGTTTGAACACAAACTGTTCTAAATCAAGGTACTATACTCCAAACAAACTGTGGGAAAACTTTGGGGAGGATGGAATTTCTATTTTATCTCTTCAGAACAATTAATTTTTTTTTTTCTATAAACTTCATTTATTTTTAAATTGATAAAAAAATAAAAAATAAAGAAAGTTTTTCCATAAAAAACCAGAACTAAAGTGACATGATTCCCAACAGAGTTGTGTATTTGGTTCCCTATACCCTCTAGTGTCAGTTTACCTTTGTTTCTCTTGCAATTGTTATCTGTAAAGACAACAGCAGTGCTGTGGCTAGTCTGAGGTCACACATGCACTTTGATCGTCTCACATATGCAGCCTGATAGGAATCCTGGCTACCAGGCAAAATGGGTGAGATCTCCTCCCTTGTCTTCAGAAGTAGCCCTAATTTGGGTCTCCTTCCTCTACCAGGATAACAGCTTTAGAGAGCTTATAGGAGCTTCCTTGTTTCTGAAACATGCATACTTCTTTCAGACCTACTTGATACAGGCAAATGAATTATTGCCATAGTAGGTAGACAAGACCAGAAATACAGAGGACTTGATGTTGTATCCTTTGTTTTTGTATATTTTTAAATACACTTATTTTTATTAAATACAAATGTTTTCACACTTTTTCAGCTTGACTGAGAAGCCAATATATTTATAAATATATGTTGGAACACCTTCTGGCATTGCATCAGACACATTCTTTGGAATCCACCGCAGCTTCATCCAAAAGGGCAGTAACTGAACAAAACCTGGGAATGAATGAAACTTTTTTTCCTGAGAATCATTACCATCCAGGTGTTTTTTGGAGTGCTTATAGAAAAAGGTAAAAAAAAATGCTGCTCATATCCTGCAGCTCTTTTCAAGGATAAACCTAACTTGTAGCTAAAAGGAAATTGTCTCTCTGACGGATTATCAGTCTGTTACCTTTGGCAAGCTGCAAATAAAGTTATAAATACATGAAAAAAAAAGACTAAAATCAGTTGGCTAGAAATCTTTACATTTTTGTGTTTATCTTCTTTTATTTTTTTAAAGTAGATATTTTAAGACTATAAAATACCATAAGGAAACTCATATGCTCTTGAGAAATGTATGTGTATGATAACACTGGTAAGGTTTTTATGGAATTTTAGAAGTGTTTCTAGCATTTCCCTGAAGAAACTTAACATCCTTTTCATTTACAGAACAGTTTTTAGAAATATCCCCAGCAGAGGGAGTGGCTCATCTTTTAGGATGAAACCTGTAAGATTAGCAAAAGCCAATTTTTACTTTTGTTTTATGCACAAAAAATAGTGTTAAATATAGTAATTTACATAAATGCCTATTTATAAATATTTCTTACTCTTTCCTATCAATATGAGAGGAGAGCATGGTGGTGTGTGTGCAAGAAGCAAGTAGAGATCCATTAAAAAGTCTGGTTACTACAATGAGTTCCAGAAAAGGGAGTGTTGTATTTTCCCCGCTTTGAACACCACTTTTTCATTGTAGTTCACTGTATATAAAGGAGACATAAAATGCCAGAATATCAGAAATTTTAGCTCATTTAATTATCCTGATAACTTGTAGTAATTTAGACCTAGTTTCAAACAAATATATAAGCAGAAAAATTGAAAATCACTGGAAAACTAAATATCTAGGCCCAACCTTTCTGGGTACAAATCAGTATTGACAAATGAGCTTTAGTGGACTTATTTTAATTTATGACTTATGAATATTTAAGCTAGGAACTTTAAATAAGATATTTAATTGAAGTGAAAATATATGTTTGAAGGATAAAGCAAATTTTATGTGGTTTTTAATCAATTGCTTTGAGCAGCATTAAAATGGATGTCAATAGCACAACATGCGAAAATGTAGCTATATAAAAGGCCAAGGTGTGGGTATAACAGTTGTTCTGTTCAAGACAAAGAGCAACCCCAAGTAGTTTTCATTCCCCAGTTTCATGGTCACCATTTTCCTCTCAGTTTTAAGAACATGAGAGGGAGTTGCTATTCCTTCTGCTGGAAACCAGCCACTTTTCCAAACACTCAATGTTTTGGGGTATCTGGAAAAATAGTTAGGTAAATTCTTATATAAATCAACCCTGTGCCCACTACATCAAATGTTGCTCAGTTAATACATAATGCATTGAGTTTACTGCATATATGCAGAGTATGACAGCCCATGTGCTGTCAGCCTGACCTGGGAGTTTGATTTATCTGTGTGGGACTATAAGGGCTCCCTGGTATATTACCTCAAAATCTCTGAAGATCACTTGTTCCATTTAGTCATTAAAGCTTAACTCATCACAACATGGTTTCAAACCACAGCCCATACACTGACAAAGCACATAAGGCATGAGAGAGTGTTAGTAAACACAGAGAATCTTTACACAACCACAATGAAAACTGGTTTGGATCTTGAAACCTGGTCATTGAGTTGTACATCTGCTGTACTAGAAAATAAAGCATTTACTCAAAAGTCTTCTGATGTCTCCATCCTTCAGTTTTCTAATTTAAGTAATTCTGTATCTTTGTGGAGGAATAAGTTTTGTGGATGTGGCTTTACATAATATCTTAAAATTATATTTTAGATTTTTAGTTTTTAAAAACCACTTCTTTCTAAAGCTGCAGGGGTAGGATTATAATACATTTACCCATGATGGACAAATATAATCTATATTTTTAAGGGTTTTCAAAGACTTTGATCTACTTAACCAATTAAAAATAATCCTGTTGGGGAAATCACTTGTGATAATGTTAGCTACTTGTTCTTAGTGTCCCTGTGGGATTACCATGGCTACAATAGGAACCTTGTGTACATCAAGAAGCATGCAAAGTGCACTGTGGCTGGAAAAGAAACATTGATATGGAAACACTGAAGATATTAAGAGTCAATGTCTAGGCTATAGCTGAGGAACATGAGATCAAACTCAACAATAGCATTTGTATTTCCACAAACCTGGGGACAGTCTTTATGCCTCACTTTCTGGCAGACAGTAGTGAATGTTTATAGCACTTGCATCACTAACTTTGTGCCTGTCTGGTCTATAGACAAACCTGGCCCATGCTCTTCACCCAGACAATAGGGCTGGGTTGCAAGAACCTCTGTGCCCCAAAAAGCATTGGTGGGCAGAACCTCTGGAGAGACACTCATGCTTATGGTTTCTAACATAGGAAGAAAAAGAATAAAAAGCTGTCTCTGACACATTAGACACCATATATTCTTAAGTGGTACTCTGGTGCATAGGACAGGAATATGAGTTTTAAACATTCTAGCATATACAGAAAAATGCAAGTACCCCATAAAATACATCTATATGCACCTTTTGAAATTCAAGACATAGTGAAAAATTCTACTAAAACCCACCTACAATCTTGGTGTTTGTGTTTTTCATTCTAAAGCCTGAGATGATTCTTCAACTCCAGTCCCCTATCTTTTTCTTTCAGATCTCTCAAGATCCATGTTTCTTCTCCCAGTTCCATGGAACTACTCTCATTCCTTCTGACCATAATGTAAGAGGGACTGAAATATCTTTGCTTGATACTTGACATTTTGAGTTATAGAAGAGAGAAAATGGAATGGAATCAGTGTCTTCTTTATATAATTTATGCATAAAAAGCACTGTTGGGTTTTTTTTTTTTTTTTTTCAAATATGGTAAAAAGTGTCTGCAGAAGTGAGAGGACACTATTTTCAAGTGTTTACATTTTGGGGGAGCTTCCATAGTTTGTCAGGGTTTGAAAAAAAAAAAAAGTGTATTACTATGAGCACTTCAGTTTATACCTTACTCTGGTAACACTGGAGAAATACAGCCCTGTGCAGATGCCACTGATAACACAGACTTTTAAGGCAAAGACATCCTAAAAGAAAGTGCAGAGATTTTCTTCCTGGGTCACAGCACCAGATATCAGACGAGCTGTTTTATAATAAAGAGTTTTTGTAGCTTCTGGCAAGAATGTTTCTGTGGTCCCAAATACTCAAGGTGGCTGTATCAGCAGGAAGAGAAGGCATTTCAGTAGGAAACAGGCAGGTGAGCGGTCCTTTATCACCCACTTTGCTCAAAATGCATCACCCTCCTGTGAATCTTTGCAACACAATATAGTTGTGTTTTTATGGGAAACTTATGGAAAAACAAATGTTTTCAAACAGGCTTTCAAATTCCCCATCAGGCATATGTGCTGTGTAACAATGTCAATACAGCAGTTCTGCACTGGCAATAGGGAAGAAAAGGTCAACCTTAAGGAACAATAACATTGATGATATCAAGTGATAACAGTATTAACATTGATGCTCATTGTAAATATTGGTCAGCTAGGTATACTGTATTTAGGAAGAGAGCTTGCAAAGCTCCCAATTCTTGAATGCATATACTGAAATGCAGCCACAGAAACACAGCTGGTGCCCCCAGTAGCTAGAAGACTTGACAATCTTTTTGCTGCAGTGGCTGAGAGATCAGTGTAGACAGTGAGAAGTGTATGTATCAGTGATCAGAAAGACCTAGTACTGTTGCCAAGTTTCCCAAGGACTCAAGGAGATGAATATGTTCTTTTCCAGAGTTCTCCTCTGAGACTCCAAATTTGCAAGGGATGTTTTTGTGATTCTCCGCAGGCTCACTGCTCTTCCTTACCAGCACTGCCCATCTATTCAGAAATACTTCCAAAAGCCTGCAGGATTCTTCTGCACCCAAACACAGCAGTATGGCATCCTGTAGACAGCCTGCTAAGCAGTCACTCATCTTACTTCTCACATGCAGTTTATGATTTAGACCTGGACCTACAGCTGCCACAGCAATCAAAGTATTTTGAGAGCTTCCAAAAAACTAAAACAGGTCCTTTTAGTCTTTAAGCAAAACTCAAAACTACACTTTTGGCTGATTTTTATCTCCAGCCTATCAGAGATTCATTAACCAGACTTGTGCTGAACAAGCTCATGTAACCAGCAGAGATAAAATTTCCAAAGTAGACATTTTCATCAGTTTTAAATATTCTGACATAAAAATATGAAATTTTTTACTTTGCTATGTTAAGGAGGAACAGTTACATGGAACTTTCATCCATGGTGAGTTGTTCAAGTTCTGTGAAGACCTTCCCAAGTAGAACTATGTAAACTTAAATTTCAGTCAAAAAAAGGGCAGGCTGAACTTCATTACCAATTACAATACCTTTGGTGATTCCATAGTAGTCACAGATAAAATCAGGTTAGGGAAAACAAGTTCATGTCTTTTGAACTGGAAAGCACATAACAATTACTTACTAAACAATTAAAAATTACTAATTATACCACTGGATGTAGGTCTTGCAGGGCCTAAAGAATATGCGCTGCTTGCACTTGTATATGCTCATTAATCACAGTCTGTTACTGTAATTTTAATGAATGTTTATCTTATTTTCTTTGTGTAATCCAATTACTTTTGTTTTTTTAACCATCGTCAGGGATCTCTTTGTCTCCGGCATCCTGCCAATCAGCCCCCTTTAGATGTCAACAATTCAATTCATTATCATTAAGTTTCAACTTTTAATCCCACTTCTGGGGGAACCATTGAAAGAAAATCCAGGAACAGAAGTCCTTGCACAGCAGGGGGAATGAAATGTGTTCTGAACACCTGAGCAATTATGTGCAACAGTTCTCCAGAAAGGTACTCTAATGTCTTCCTAAACTTGTACCACATGAACAATTAGATCATCTGTCATTTCTACTTTAGAATTAAATTAATTGCAAATTGACTTTAGGATTAAGAAAAAAAAAAAAATTAAACTGCTGAAGTGAATCTAAGCATTTTGTGTTTGTTTATGTTTTAATTGGCACATTGCACCTGTCCAAATTATTTCCACGATGCAGATGCCATTACTACAATCCCAGTTGATTATGACAGCCCCTCATAGTAAAGACAGGAGAAATCAACCCACCAGATTACCAGATTTAGTGAACAAGGTATTTCTATAAACTGCAGACATTTTCATAAGGCATACATATAACTCTGTAATGAGTAGAAGACTAGTAAACAAGTAATAACATGTTACTTTTAGCAAGAAATCTAGGATGTTGAGGACTTAATTACAAGGGCAAGTATTCACAAGCATAAATAAAAATACAGAATTAATTTATTTTAATAAATCAGACACTGTCACAGTTCCCCTGAACTGTCAAAGTAAACATGAGGCAACTGAGAAACAGAAGAGCATGATCAAGGTTTCTCTGTTAACAGAAATAACTGAAAACAAGACAAACAGCAGCACCAGCTTTGTAAGCTTAGGTTCCGGAATCAGAACATCTGCAGTAATGTGGTGCTAGACCCAGACTAGATCCACTGCCCTGCCTTGAAGATACAGCCACACTAGTTTTCTGGTGCTGTCACCTGACAACAGCTTAGTGAGCTCAGCATTGAACAACATGGCTTAGGTGCCAGAGCACTTGTTCATACAACTAAGATGGGAGTAAGCAAGTACCTATTACCCAGTGACACAGCAAAGGCCTGACAAACACACCAAGGAAGGCTACAGCTGGCTGAAAAGCCAGACTGACTTTTTTTCCCAGGCTGATACGTGTTTTCCTTCAAAGCATTCTCTTTTCAAATTTTCAGGATGTCTTCTGCTTAAAATAAAGTCAATTTACATTAAAAGTTTTATGGGACAAAAATACTGGAATACCAGAAACTCTGTGCAACACTGCAAGACAAAATATTTCAGCCTGACAACCAGACCGTGTTGAATTGGTAGTTGTTTTAATCCTGGCTTTAGGCTTAGACATTTTTCTGTCTCCCACTAGCCAGCCTTCTAACTGCTGGCATGCTACCTGGTAAACCTCAAGCTGCTGCAATGCCCCACCTGATAAATGGTCAAATACTTCTTTATTTTTTTTAATTTTTTTTTTAATTTGCCTGACAAAGACAGTGAGCACTTACCCAGGACTGGAAGGTTGTAGAAGCCTTAACCATCTCATTTATCTTGACCTGCTGACATCAAATCTGTTACTAGAGAGATAATTTATATAGCAGACTACCAAGCAGGCAGCAAGTGGGACAGTCTGTCTTCTACAAACTTATTGGAGAAAAATACAACTCTGGTAACAAGAACTTTGGAGCTTGGTGTTCAGTCTTGAGAACTGGGAGATAGTCTACTACAGAAGTTCTGGTGAATTCAGCTTCTTGACAGTCAGCATGTCCATAGTCTAAAGTTCACAACTTCCTGGGGTTTGTCATCCATTGTATATTTACCAGTTTTTTATTCAAGTATGGTAACACATCCACTTGACTAGGCAGTTGTTTGCTTACTTTACTTGAAATACACTCTTCCTTATGTTTCCAAATATATTTCACTCAACTTTCCTTATATCTATCCTGTCTCAAGCAGCCTCATATCAAACAATGGTACAACTCACTTTTTTTCTCCACTCAGAGGAAGATTGTGCCAATGATTTTCATGCCAGCTCTAGGTTAGTTCTACAGCTGAAGGGATGAGAAAAAGACAGACAGGTCACTTGACATTCTCCAAAGTACTGTTGATGACATTTCTCTGTAATCACAAACCATCAAATTATGTCTTCCTACCTCCTATTCAGTGCTTCATGGGAGAAACAATAGACCTGACCCAAAAGGTGCCTGAGAATAATGAAGTATTCCCTTTGCTAAGACAGTGTTGTCTCTGGCTCCTCATCACTTGATGTTTTTCTACCTTTCTGAGGAGTCAACTGTAAACTGCCTGTAACTGTGGGTAACAGATTAGGAAAGGTACTTTTTACATGAACTCTGGAAAGCAACAAAGACAGTCTGGAGTCCCTGCTGAAAGATCAGAAGAAACAATTGCAACTTGAGACTGGGAAATGGGACACTGGAGTTTCCAGACAGGACTGGGTTACCTTGTCATAGAAGGAGATCAAGTTTGTCAAGCAGGACCTGTCTTTCTTTCATAAATCCGTGTTGACTGAGCCTGATCTCCTGGTTGTCCCATATGTGCCATGTGATGGCATTCAAGATGATCTGCTCTATAACTTTTCCTGGCAGCAAGGTTAGACTGACAGGCCTGTACCTCCCAGATCCTCCTTCCCCCCTTCTTGTAGATGGGCATCACATTTGCCAACCTTCAGTCAACTGGAATCTCTTCAGTTGCCCAGGACTGCTTAGAAATTATGGAAAGTGTCTTCATGAGCACTTCCACCAATTCCCTCAGTACCCTTTGGTGGATCCTATCTGGACCCATAGACTTTTGTTGTCTAAGTGGAGTAGTAGCAGACTTACCTAAGAAATGGGTCTGGCCTGCACATCAGACTGCCTGTTCCTTTCAGAAAGGAGTCACCCATAACAATGACTTGTCTTTTTTTCTTTGTGGAAGTAGTTTTGATACAAGGCACAGGCCAAGTTAATCTCAGCAACACTTCCAAGCTAAACAAACCATCTTCCTTGTTATTGTTTGGTTCCACTTGCAGAGCCTTGTAATTGTTATATAAGGGTACCTGGGAAGGTGAGCTTGTTTCTGAGAGGACACAACTGCTGAACTGAGCAGGAATTTGTCACTATTGCCCCTCTTCTTCTGGTCATTCTTGCACGAACTGCCATGCAAACCACCATGCCATGTTCTGTTAGCCTACTGTGTTCACAACACTTCTAATTCATACATTCAACCAAATGAATTGCTGTGATACTACAGTCTCCAAGAAAAATATTGACTTGATGTTGTCAGTATATTTAACTCATTTTTCCTAGAAGTGAAAGATTCTGAAAAATAATGTCCTCTTTCTCTCAAGTCTTAGAAACATATTTAGAATGGTCTTTCTGTTTCTGATATTGTGAGGCAAATGGGTTTAACTCCTACTGGAAATAATAATTTTTCTGTGTGGCTCTCCTGCTTTCATTCCAGTGAGGATCTCTTGGAAAAAAAAAAAAAAATTAGAAAGAAAAAGGGAAATAGTCTGGAATGTCTTTATAACTAACAAAATTATGACCTCACTAAAAGACAGAGTTAAAGTAGTCTGAGTGTCCAAAGTGCATATTTATATTTCTGAAGATTTTTGATAATTCTCTTTAAGTTTATCTTTAAATATTTTAAGCCTGAGGATTTAATACAGAGTTTTGTAAATTGTCAAAAAATCTTTATTGCTGTAATATTTTACTCCAACCTGTGTTTTCAAATATAATGTTATTTCAGTGTATTTGTGAGGGAACAAATATAAAAAAGAAGTTAAATTGTGAGAAAAAAAGTGTTTGACATTCATGAACCTTTGAAAATGCTTGTATCTCAACCCATGTGTTCTTTAGCTTTTCCAGACTCCTTAATATACAAGATTTTCCGTGGTGCTTTACAGAAACAGCCAATCATGCAGAATATGAAGACAGCAACTAACCCAATACTGATGGCCAGATGTGGTGTAATCTTGCCTGGGATTAATGGAATTTCAGAACAGCTCTTGACCTCACTGAGATCAGGTCAGGGAAGGCCAGGTGAAAACAAAAGAGGAGCCCTGCATAAAGAGAGTTGAAACGGTCTATTTGTGAAAGTAATTGCATGTAACCAGGGTTAGGAAGTAGCTGAGAGAAGTTAGCCATGATTTAATATAGAACATGTGTGTATGAAGAGAGGTACAAATAGGGGTACAAAAATGCATTAAGATTGCTTGAAAGTATCAATGATGTAGTAGGTAAAGGAGAATCGCCTAAAGCAGTGTGTAAGAACCTTCACAAATTCTTTGGAAAAGGTCCTCTTGCTAAAGACAGAGTTGCAGCAAGCAGCACCACTGATGAGACGAGGGGGAATAAAGAATGTTTCACAACAGGAAAACAGGGAAATCAAGATACCTCAGTGTCTTGCCTAAAGATCAGCACTGCTCATTTGTATTCTAATGAACTGGAAAAGGAGAGAAGCATGATACCACAAAGTTATTTCAGGTTTATCCTCACAATGATCTCTGAACTTGAATATTTGGAACAAGTTAATCTGGTAAAGTGAGCAAGAACAATGAAATAGAAAATGAAAATCAGCCTTAATGAGTACAATATAATATACATTACAGGAAAAGGTAACTACCCATGTTAATGTATTCTTAATTAATTATATCAGGACAAGAAAAGATGCATTTTAGTTTGAGTAGCTCAAGAAGATCTTAGCTCAGAGTTCAGTAATGGCTAAGTTACTCATAAACATTCATGTCTTAATCTGCAAAACAGGAATGGTAGCATTTAATCTGCAGGAAAAATGGATGGAAAAAGAAATGTGCTGAAAACAAAAACAGAGAGAATAAAAACTCTAGTAAAAGTGAAGTATTGACAGAAAACACTGAGTACACAGAAAGGGACAGCATGAAATACCTTTGTTTGACTTACAGGAAATAGAGTAATTTTTCTAAGAAAAATATATTTTATTGAAAAATGTTAGCTTTCATGAAAAGAAAATAATCTAAGTATGAAAGGAATGAATATACTTGAATATTGTAATGGGTACAGAGCCATCTGCAGCCATCTATCAGAGTGGGAAGCGGCATATACTATAGAAGAGAAATTTGGTTGAATTAATTGCTAAAGAGATAAAATTTCACTAAATTTATGTCTACTTGGAGGAATTTAGCACAAAAAAAAATCTAACTATAACGAAACAAGTAGCAACAGGTTTGTGCTTTAAAATAAAAATTTGAAGGTGAAAGGATACAGCTGGAGAATTATGAGAAAGTGGAGTGTAGGAACATGAAAACAAAGAAAAATGCTCTCAAATCCTAAAACCTGAATGTGTTTATAAACCTTTGAATCCTTTCTACAAATAGAACTAAAACAAAAAAATTACTCCGGAGAGCAGACAGGGACAAATGTTTCATGATCTGTCACAGCTTGCTTTAGGGTAGGGAAGGAAATAGGTGATAGCAAAGACTTTCTTAAAGCAGGAAAGAAAAACTCACTTCTTAAATGTAAAGAAGAAAGAAAACAGGACAAATACCCTCAGAAAAATAAGATACACAGAAAACTAGTCCTAAAGTACTAAAATCTGAGACACAGTAGCAGAATGTAAAATAAGAAATCAAAAGACCCTAAAGAACAAAGATACTAAGGGAATAGAAAACTATGGGCCTGGGAAATTTCTCAGGTTCTCTGACAAACACGGTACTGTGTCACAGCATCATCCAGATCACTCTTTGGGTAAACAGGAGTAAATAATCTCTTTTTCAAAAAGATGGAGTGAATTTCCACATATTATGAAAAACAGTAAATGTCAAGAATATCAAATTAAATATTATTTCAAATACTGAATAGTAATGTATGTGCAGGAAAACAAGGAGGGAAATAATTTCAGATTAGCTCGGCATCAAATACTAAATCTTGAGGGTTAGGATGCATAGGAGGTTACACAAAAATGACAGTAATATGAAAAATACCAAAAAGAAACCCAGATTTTAAACACATTTTATACTGTAAAGAAACATTATCACATAAATTCAATGCACTTAGTATTACAGTTGATAATTATGAACAATTTGTAAAAGTTTTATGAGGTTCACAGTATCAGAGACAGAATTATGCCCTGAAAAACCAAAAGAATAATAAAATAATATATGATGGGACAGATTATCTAATGCATAGCTTCATTACAATTATTAAAGGATTCAAAGACCCCACAAGTTTGATAAGCAAGAGAAAATCAGAATGGTTGTAAAAAACCCCCAATGTGTTCTTGAGAAAAATGCCAAGCACAGACATATTGGTCACTAGACCATGTAAATAGGAAAAGAATAGATAATAAATAGGCTAGCATTACCTGTGGGGTTTTTTTAAGACCTACTGCTGGATGTAAAATACTCTGTGATTAGACTCAAGTCTGAAGTTATTTACACAGAATAACAGTAACTACACTACTTGTCCCCAGGTAAATTCACCTCCCACCTTTTCTTGATTTCTTAGGATTCTTCATAAATTTTGGGAAAGAGATGAGAAACCTAACTCACAATTCATCTGAATATTCAAGAACTGCATAGGAAAAGTCAGATTAAAATGGAACGAAGTTTTTAGAAGTAGTTAATCTGCATATTGAGCCCAGGCAGGATACTTGTTTTTCTCTATCACCCATACACAGTCTAATATGTTCCTATGGCAGGACTTCATATTGACTGAAATGTTGAGGTGGATCAACCTACATGACCTCTGAAAAGGAGCTCCAGAAAGAGACCAAAAGATTTGCAAAGCTTCTATTAGTGACACTATTAATAGCAATATTAATAATAATTGTAAGAAACAGTTTTTAGAGTGAACTCAAGACAAGCAGAGAAGACAAATTGTATATTAAAATGATTTCTACAATCAACTGTCTGCCTACCCACTGTGTCTTTCTTGTAGGTAATTCAGAGGCTTTCTGAGTCACAGCAAGCTCTGCCTTTGACCCCTCTAGGCCCTGTTATATTATTTTCATCCCCTCAGAATCCTGCCTGTTTGATCCTCACTCTTTCCTGTTGTCCCTCAGTCTCTGGGAGCTGCACACTCCCAGGTTTATGTTATTTCCACCACACCCTGAGGTCTCCAAACTTTTCTGCCCCAACATGCTCATTTGCTGTCTAAGAGAAGATGCAGTGTGTCCCTCTCACCTGTGGTTGCACTTGACACAGTCATTTAAAGGAGTGTAACAGAAATGGAAACAAAATTTGCAGAAAGACTGGTCATCACAGAATCATGGTAAATCCTTTTTGTGGGTATTTCAGCATCCATAGTCATGATCACCAGTCTAACGTCTAGTGGTCTGGCTGTAATTCAGAGCCAAGAATTCAAAAATAAACAATATTTGTGGAGACTGGTTAGATCACTGTTGTGCTAGCCTTAAGGGTAAAAGGATTGTGCATATCTTTTGTAAAATAGATAAGAGAAAGTGATGAAAATCAAACAGATAAGAAAATACAATGATGTGCTACTAGTTCAATGGTGAGATGTAGACCACAATAATTTTCTTACCTTTAGGAAAAAAAAGAAACCAAACAAGAAAAGTAAAAGAGAGCAGAAAACCTTATGCAAACAAATTGGCTCTGAAAAACTTGCATTTCTGACTTGTATAGTTAGTTTCTGTGCTAGTGAATGGAAACTTTTAAGTAACTATGCTTTAAAAAGAAAAAACAACAAAAAAAGCAAAAGTCAACACAATGAGAAGGTGAAAAAATAGTCAGAATTGTCATATTTTAGATATTTTTTCCTTCAAGCAGTAATAGAAATAAATCAGATGAATGAAAGCAATATGATTCAACTATATGATTTCTATCTCTATCTTGACTTCTACTATCAATATAAAAATTGAAAGATATTAATAATTTCATTTTTCTCATTATTAAGCTAAGTAAGAATTGTTTCACTATAGAAAGTTGATATGTAATGTCTTCCTGATGAATTTGATTCTGCCTCCCATGAAAGCTAATTCCCACTTCACAACTTGCCATGAGCACAATATACTCCTACAGATACACAAGGATAGGTCATGTAAAAATTAGAAAAGCCTCTCACATTCTTGTGCCAGGAGACATCGAGTAGGACTACAATGAAGATTTGTTTCTAATCTTCCATCAGTCAGCAAAAATAACAAATACAAAAAGGCATACGCTGTAACTTGTTGCAGTAGACAACAGTAACATGATTTTCAACAGCCTTTTATTAGTGGTTTAAGTAGGTAACTCTTCTCAAATTTCCATCTGCGATGTCACTTGGTATTTTAAGAGAAGACTGAAAACCTGCTTATGTAAAGGAGGGCACACTCCACTTATGACTTTGGGAGGTACATACAAAACTATTTCTCAAACCATTTCCAGGATGGGGATTAAAGATGGGACACAGAATATTTCTAAGAGAAAAGAAAGGAGTAAGACTGATTTCAGTAGTCCCAGACCTTTTGAGAGTCAGAAAAGTGGGACAGGGAATCATAGAATCATAGAATGTTAGGGGTTGGAAGGGACCTCTAGAGATCATAGGGTCCAACCCCTCTGCCAGAGCAGGATCACCTAGGGCATGCAACACAGGAGTGTGGGAAGTGTGTCCCCAATACCTTTCATCACCGTCCTGGTTTAGGTTGTCCTGTGCAAGTTTGAAAGTACAGATGAAGATTCTTTCTCTAGTGTAAAAGTCAAACTGCAAGGAAGTATTTTCCTTATATTCAACTTTTATCTCACTCTCTACAGTAATAGTTAATGTTTTGCTCTCAGTTCCTCAAAATATCTCTCAGTTATGACTTTGGTCTTCCAATCTTTGCCTGACAACAATTCATGGTTGTTTCCATGAGAGTCTGTTAATGCTCTCACTGGAGTCAATAGAGAAAACAAATACAAAACCCTAAAGTTTTCTATTGCAATAAAAGATTCTGACATCAAGATTCTGACATGTAAATTTGGCATGCAAATCAGTCACTTCTATCTACCAGTTGATTATTTTCTTTTCATTCCTTTGAGCTACCTCCAATTTCTCATTCTATTTCTAATAATGAAGTGATCATAAAAGCATCCAATATTGCAGATTCACTTGAAATGGACCAGCAAAAACATCATCTAAGAATACAATCCAAAACTGTGCTAAACCATTTTTGTCTTCTTATTGCATGCTTTTCAGGTTTCTGCTTTCTACAAGCTATACAGGTATATCAACTTTGTCTTGTTTGTCATAAGACAGATTGCTTTACTCTTGCAGTTTTTACATCATGAGTGTATTGATGATGTAAAGGTGACGTAAAGTGTTTTTACCTCACCCTCTTTCTGGTTTTACTGATAATATCTGAGAGATTTTTTCAGTTTCCTTCACCATCAATGTGTTTTTCAGCCCTTTTGCATTAACAATTCAAGACAGCATTAAATACAACTGAGCCTAAAGTGAGATACTGTTTGAAAAATTTGGATAATATTTATAAGAGAAATTCTTTATGTGGATCACTAACATTTTCATATTTAAATAGCTCAAATTTTGGGCATTATGAATTTACAAATCTTCTCTATAAGCATAGTGAATTTTCACTTACAGAACCTTATTTAAGGCAGTACAAAGCACCTCTGTTATGGGAAGATCTGACTGGGTTTTTTTTAGTCCTTACAGAGAGCAGAGTGCTTGCAGTGCAGATAGAGTACTAAAAGGTTCACTTTGTGATGCTGAGGAGGTCAGTTTGAGCTGCTAATTTCCAGTATTATTCTAAGGACTGCTGGCCATGCTGTAAAAGGAAAAGCTCAAAAGCTGTTTTTTCTCGAGGGGGGTGTGTGTGGGGTGGGGTTGGGGGTGGGAAGAGAGAAATAAGAGAAGGAATCTGATATATATTTTCTGCACCTTTAGTGATTTTTTCCCTTTCATTTTCAGTTTATGGATTTTAGTTTCTTTTCCCACACTATCTCCAGAAATTAGTTATCATTTTAATTAAATTTTAAAATGGCCATCAATCTGTTTTGCTAATACCTCAGTTCCTTATCTTATTCCTTATTCTCATGCATTTTTGGCTTCTGTGCAATGAAACTCTATCTCAAAAATATTTCCCCACTGTGACCAAAAGGCAATGTTCAAAATTCATTTGATTAAAATTCTATATCCAAAAATGAAATCTTATTATTATCCTGCATTCCTAACTCACCAATACAAATTCCCATGGCTTTTGGCTGATCAGACAATACATTCATTGTTGCTAACATCTTTGTTAAATATTGAATGTATTTATGGTTATAGTTACACAGAATTTTGCAAGGTTTAACATTTTCCCCACAATAAA
>JANHGN010008269.1:0-37803 GCA_024605025.1 Megaceryle maxima
GGTGTAAGGGTGAGTAGATGCCAAAACAAGCTGGGGGTGGGGCAGAATTTTGCGTTTCAAGCAATTTTGCAGACAGCAATTCTGCTTACAGCAGAGAGTTAGGTGGATACTTGAAAACATCTTCCACCGAGGTGTCCTACTTTAGCAATTCTAATTAAAACAAGGTTTATAAAATGCAAAGAAAGAACAAGCTTCTTGCTTTATTTCCAGTGGGCGTGGGGGATACCGTCAGGCACAAAGTGCTTCCATCTTGTTCTAACGTGCACCTTTGTTTAAAAGGGGAAAAAAAAAAAAAAAACCAAACCAAAAAAACAAAAACCCCAAACTAAAGCTCGTCCTCTGATTTCAATTAATGTATTTTTAACTGGATTTCTTTCCCCTCTTTTGTGTGATCTGATACCTACCGTGTAGTCCTGGCCCACTTTCAGCCCTGCGGGTGCCCTGTATTGTTTGCGTGTCTGAAAGAAAAGGGAAAAAGTCTTCCATCTCACGATCTTGTGCCCTATACCTGTGCTTGGGAATTGAATCGTGTCCAAGCTAGTGGTCAGCAAAACACCGATCCTGTTCCTCTTCTCGCTGCCTAACCTGAGAGGGGTCGTGACTTTGTAGGTCCAGCCTGGCTAGCATGGTTGTGACCGTCCGGCACCTTGAATCAATAAAGCAGCCAGTTTTCTGACGCTTCTTTTCCACGGCTGCTTATTGAAAAGGAGGCTTTACTGCCACCTATAAATAGCGCTGGATCCAATCACTTTTTTTTTTTTTTTTCCCTCCTTACGTAAAGCAGCAAAGTTATAACCAAGACACCACAAGTTCTTCTTGCTATTTTGCGAGGGCTCCCCTCTGTAGTGGTTGTGCTGGGGGTCCTGGCACCAAACGCGGCTGTGCTGCAGCCTCTGAATGGAGCAAGGGGCTCCGACGAACCCAAACCCAGACACGGACCGGCTGCCTTTGAACTTTGTTCACAGGCATGTGAGGGAGAGGAACAAATACCGATACTCACCGTGCTCTTTGCCTTTCCAGGTGTAACTCCGTCTCTCTCTCTTCTTTGTGTACAAATGAGCAGGGGTTACAGCCCGGGCACAGAGTATAATGCCCTCATAACCCCGACCCTGTTAATTTAATGCTACGCTAACCTGAGAGTGTGTGATTGGAGCTCAAGTGTTGGTTTAGAAAAGCGCCTCTCCACGCTGGAAGCAAATTCGCCTCCTCTGTCCACACCCCGCCTTTCCACGGGAAGTCTCCCAGCCCTACATTCCTCCACAAACCACGGCACCTACCTTTTCGAGAGCCACGTTTACTACCACATATTGCATTTTTACCCCTTCTCGCTTCAACTGTGCAATTCCTTAAACCCACGTGCCGTGCCCTGCCTGCTGCGTGGGGCTCGATTCTACGCACTGTGCCATGCCGAGGTCTAGGGTTGCCTGGAAGGCGCCGAGACCTGGCGTGGTGGGAGGCAGGACCCCAAGGATGGGGGCGACGCGGTGCCGCCCCTGACAGGGAAGGGGTGAGGGGTCGGGGCGCTCCCCTTCTCCCCAAAATCATACGCACAGCTCGAGGTACCGGGCTGCTCTCCGAGCGCTTTCTACCTGCCTGCACAGCAGGCTGGGAGCTGACAGACGGTCATTGCTGTACGCGGATCGATCAAACCCCTTATCCCCGCGCTCTTTTTAAAAAATTTATTATTATTATTTTTTAATTTCCTTTTTAATTCCCCCTAAAGGGGCTTTGACAAATTCAGCTCGTTACCCACTCTGTTGCCAGGGTACTAATTGTCAGGGTGTCTGAGCGCTCCAGGGAAAAAAAAGCGGAGGAAGAGGAAGGGATACAACCTCCGTTATCTCGCTGTTACTAATTCCCAGCCGGCTCGGACTCAGAGGACAAGGCGATCGCTTATCAAACCCTCCTCCTCCTCCTTTCCCTCCACCACTCCTTCCTTCCTTCCTCTTCTCCAGCACATTTTCTCCCCCCGCGCTCGCCCACGTTTCATTCCTGCTCTTCGGAAGGAATAAGCCGTGCAAACTCAAAACTAAAAAGAAGGAAAAAAAAAAAAAAAAAAAGAAGAAGAAAGAAAGGCATGGGTGGGAGACGGGAGAATAAAAAAATATATATATAATAAGAAGGGGAGGGAGGAAGAAAAGGACAGAAAGTGTCTGTGTCTGATCGCTGACCATCTGTGCAAAAGGTGATCATTGTTAGGTACTCACATGGCTGGTGGCAGAGCAGCTCTTAGCAATTAATAAGTCTCTCAGCTTGAGCTCTTCTTTCCCCTTTTTGATGGTAGCGCTCTCTGTGTGTCTCTCGCACTCACGCACACACACACAAGCCCGATCAGATGCTTCAGGTCCGGCCACTTTGCAAGGGGAACAACACGGGAGGGTTTGTATTACTCCAGGTTCGTGTGTGTAGCCTATAAATAGCGAACTTTTTGATGGAATCAGCTAACAAATGAGAGGAGAAGGCGTAATTTTGCGCAGGGAGCCCCCCTTTCTCTTTGCGAGATTAAACCCCCCCAGGCAGCAGACTGAGCTAAAGTTGTGGGTGTGTATAAAGGAATTTCACTTTATTGTGATCGTGAGCGAGATTTTTGTTTGTTTGTTTATTTTGGGGGTTGTTTTTGTTCCATCACCACCCCCCCAACCTATACGTTACATCCTCCATCCCTGCCTTCCGAGCCAGGGGCAGGAACTGACCCGGATTAGCACCGACTGTAACTCCAAATTGGAAATACGGTGCGTTTGCAGATCCTTCCCCCCCCTCCCCGTCCCCCCTCTGTGTGGGGGTTTTTTTTTCGGGGGGGGAGCTCCACGCGATATCGGGAGGAAATGAAGGAGGCGGACAGGCTGGCTTTACTTGAATGTGCCCCCACTTTGAAAGCAAATGGGGTACAGAAAGAAAGGAGGACGGAATTATTGGGGGGGAGTTACTTTGGCGGAGATGAAGTCTTTGCCTGCGGCTTTGGGTCAGCCACGGAGCGATGGGACCCCACTTGAGAGAAAGCCCCGTGAAACACTTGGCTGTGAGATTTCCGCGCTACCGCGGTGCGGCCGCTCGGGCCGCCCCGGGTCGTCTCCCCGCCCGGTGCAGCGGAGCCCCGGGCACGCGTGGACGCCGGGTGCGTGGCTGGGCACGCGTGTGCGTCTCCAGAGCCACGTCCTTGAGCGCGACCAGCCCCGGCATCGCCGCAACCGGAGGAGAGCCTCTTTTGAGGTGGGAGGGGAGTCAGACGAGCTAAATCCCCCCCCGCAGCCCTCTGCACCCGTTCGCCTTCGAGGGCAGGCCCTTTGCGGGTGGGCATCAGCCCCGTCGCTGCCGTCGCGGGTGAAAAGCGGCGGCGAGGCCGATCCGACGGCTGGGCCGGGGAGAGCCCCCGGCTCCAGCGCCCAGCCTGGCCTTCCTCGGGCAGCACCTAGGAAAGTGCCCTCAGGCCGGCTCCCCTCTGCCCATCTTTTGTTAATGGGCGAAGCGATATCGTCATATTTGGCCTTCCCTCATAACGACAGTTACCTGTGTCTGGAGGACATTGATTTGAAGGAAGCTTAAGGCTGGGTCCTTGTCAGCGGCGGAACTGCCGCTGATAAGGATCCTACCGCGGCAACTATGAAGAGGTTTTCTCCCTTGACAGGTACCTGACAGGGCTGGCCGGGGAAGAACTGCTGACCTGTCTAAAGAAATATATCTATGTCTTCCAGAATGGCGGGACAGATGGTGCCAGTTCGCGCCACGGCGACTTTTCTCGATGGCATACACTGAGCGGAGTTGATGAGTGGTTTGTTTTTACGGCAGGGAACTAGCGATGCCCTCAGACAGCCCGTGGCACAGACTTTCTGTGAAATGTCCGCTCCTGTAAAGGCGCGAGTGCCGCGAAGAGGCGAACCGAGAGGGCAGGGGGGCAGTGGCAGCACTCCTGCCCCGTCCGCGCATACGTGACCTGCCGCAAAAACGCCGAGGGAAGCGTCTTTTAGCACGTTCGCTAAAGACGATTGCGGCGCCGTGCCTCGAGTTGCCCCCCAGACCGGCCCTGAAGGTCGCTCCTCGCTCGCTTCCATTCCCCTCCGGGGAGGCAGCCGTCGCTGAGCCCCCCCTCCCCACGACGCCGGACCCACGCACGACACGCTGCCTTCGTGCTGCCGGCGGGGCCCCGGCGCTCCCTGGTTGCGGCCGCGCGGGAACGCGCACGAACCTCTGTCAGGCAGAGCCCGGGGGTGCAGGCAGAGGCGCTGCGGGCAGTGCGTGCGCGCTTTGTGCACCGCGTGCGCGCTTTATGCACCGCAGGCAGCCCCTCGCCTGTCATCGCTGCCCTTCCTATAGCTGTGCCGGAGGGACAAGACAGCGGCCATAGACGCAGCCCCTGCGCGGCGGGTTGCCCCCGCACTCCGCGTCCCCGGTGAAGGCTCCCGCTGCCGGGAGTAGCGACAGGGGTTCCGAGTTCCTCGCTTCCCTGCACCGGGCGTCCTACAGCTTTTCCTCCGCCGGTCTCCCAGGTCCTCTCAAGTGATTTTTAGCCTGGCGCGCTATACATTTCCAATCTCATGGCTCATAAACTATTAGCGAAGGGATTTCATTATTCGCCTTCGGTATCCTACAAAGGAGAAAATAATACACAGTCCTAGTAACGAGACCCGGGCTGGGTTTAAATCACAGCCCCTTCCGCCGCGTCGGCGCCCAGCGTGGCGGGCTGGCCGGTTCGCGGGTGCTGAGCGGCTCGGCTCCGCGCAGCTCGGCTCGGCTCCGAGCTGGCCTGTCCGCGGAGGCCGAGCGGCTCGGCTCCGGGCTGGCGACGGGGTATTTCCGCGCCTCTCCACGGTGTTTCTCCTCCCGGAGCTGGGTTCCGGCCGCTGCTGATTGTCCCGGAGGGACTAAGGAGGTCGGCCTCGTACGAAGGCAAAGCAACACCGTGAATTGTGTTCTACTGGATGCGTAGAAAATATCCCGGAGGAAACAATAAAATCTTGGGGATGAAAGGAGGGGGGACGGCGGACCGACGCATTCTGTTTATTTCCCCCCCCCCGCAATAAATAACATTAGGAGTTGTTTAGCTCTCCATTGAAATCTGACAAATGACACTCCGGAGTGTGAAGTACAAGCTCCCCGGTACGATGCGGCGGGGGGAATATATTACGGCGAACAGAGGGTCAAAGCTCCCGGGAAGGGACCAGCTGTGCGGGGGGGTGGGTTCAGCGGCGGCGATCCGCCGCACCAAGGCCTGCAAAGGGCTACTGTCAGGCTGGGCTGCCGGCAGGGCAGGCAGGCAAACGCACGCCTCGGCAGGGCGACTAGAGAAACATAGGACCCGAACCAGGCAAAGTTGCTGAAAGTGTGGGCTTGAGACAAACAGAAATGTTAGTATGGAGAGAGATAAGTTAGGTGGTTTTTTTTGTTTGTTTGTTTTTCCTTTTTTTTTTTTTTTTTTGGTGGGTTGTTTTTGTTCTTTGTCTTTAATTTTTTTTTTCCCTTTAAGAAATGGGATGAGACAAAGTTGAGACCACGGCATAATTATAAAAACTAATATAGCGAATTTTAAAGAGAGACCCACTTCGCAATTTTACACCGAGGAGCAAAATACTCTGGCGAAGTCTGGGGTCATCACCGACAATGGCGCAGTGTTCCCTCCCTGTTTAATATACATGGTGTGGGAAATGAAGGGAAAACATAGCTAGCACCTGTAGTGCCAAAGGAAAAAAAAAATCAAATTACTACATCATATTTTGGGGCTATTTTTCAGGACATTCTTCAAAACTAGACCCGTATTTAATTATATTTCTAATGGCTTTTTTTTTTTTTTTTTTTTTTCTGCGTGACTGCTAGTTAATAGTAAGGAGGAAATGGGGTTTTTACTGACTTTTTACATTCTGATATAATGAAAATATTTTTTTCCTTATGTGTTAATCGCGCATCTGGGACTGCAAGCGACCAATCTGGATCAACTTTTAATTAACACGTTGACCTGCCGAAGAAGCAAACTCCCTCAAAATAAAACACACGTTATACCTGTACATACAGTGCCGGATCGGCGTGACCCTGGGAGCCCTCGGGGTCTCCGTCCTTCCCTACCTTTTTTTTTTTTTTTTTTCCTAAAGGGGAGGTGATCTCTGAAAGGGGAGAGGAGATGCGCAAGTAGCGCACCCGCCCGCACTCCCTGGGGCCATCGTCGCTGCGCGGCAGGCGGTGGCGGCCTCGGGGGGCGGGCGTGGGGCCCGAGCCGCTCAGCAGCGCGTGCGGGCAAAGGGCAGAAAGGCGGAAGGTTTTGGCTCGTTGGGTGGTGAGTGATAAACACCAGTGGGGGGTGAACACAGGCTCACGCGTGGGTGCTGCAGCTCTCCCGTAGGAAGCGCAGAGAGAGGTCAGCGGCCTGAAATTCGCATTCGTTTTCTCTCCTCTTTTGCCTCGCCAATGCTTTATGTTTGCCTCCTCCTCCACCCCCTCCCGTTGAATTTATTTATTTATTTTTTTAATTCCAGTACAGACTTCAAGCAGGTTAGATGCCTGACTTGGCGCACACCCCCACCCCCTCCCCCCAGCACAGGGACTGGAGTATGTTCCTGACGGTTATACTTTAACTTCTCCACAGGTAATAATTAAAGAGCTTCTTTCTAAATCTTTTTCCCCCACAGAAACATGGAGGCTTTATTTCGCAATAGATTATATTGATCACACAGAGGCATATTCTCCTCAGAGGAGCCGTCTGTGAGCTGCTCTCATTTCCGTGCTCTCTGCGCACACTCTCCTGGACCTTCCCCCATATTTTTCTTGAGCTGAAAGGTTTCTTTAGGGATGCATTGCTAGAAATGCTTCAAAATCCCCCCAAAGAGGAAGCTGCATATGCAAAAGGAGACTGACAGTTGCTCAGATGCGTATATCTAAGCTTTGATCATGCCTCCAAATTTCGTCCCATAGTCACATTGTGAGTTTAAAAATAAGAGAGGGAACAAAGTTACTGACATCAGTAGTGGAGTATCTCTGCTGATTGGGAAGACCTCTGACTTTTTCTAGTGATGATACTTTCCAAAGAAAACCTTCAGCCTCGTCTTAGCAGCTGTACTGAAAGTTTTAGGGGCTCTGAGTTACTTGAAATCTTAATCTGCCAGAAAAGTGTGACACGCACCTGATATCAAGGGAGGGTCAAGAGCTGGCCAGTTCCAGCTGGTCCCGCATTTGATTTACTTGGGGCTGTTAAGATGTATGCTGTGGTGTTTTGATAAGGAAAAAAGAGTCAGCAGTTTGAATTGGCAACTCTTTCTCGCTTGCTTTTTTTTTTTTTTCTTTTTCTTTTCTTCCCTCTGAAGAGGACAGCAATTTAAGCTAGGAATTTGTTATTGTTGTTGGGGTAGTTTTTAGCAGAGATTCTCAGTCCGCATGGAGCTTTATCATCAATTATGGTTAACACTTAACTGAGTTTCTTACTCTCCTAAATAAGCCAGGCAGTGGCATGAGCTTGTCTACTTCAGGCCTCTGCTATCTCTGGCTCATGCCTTCTCCAGGGTTCACCCCACCCAGGGTACTCGGAGCCACAGCAAATGCAGTGGCCATCACCCAACTGATCACACCAGCAAACTGCTCCATCCTGCTAGAGCCCTACCAGAACTCTCCCCCTCATACCTCTCTTTTCCACAGGACCTTGCCCCTGAGGTGAATCAGGTGCCTCATATATATGTGAATTTTGTTTTTGTACTGTACTCATACAAGCTGTATGCGGGTGGCTGCTTGTTCTTAGCTGATTCAAACTATTACTTGCAGATATCTCCTTCATGTGCTGTGCTCTCTACTACAGTCCCCTCAAACTTTCAGTCACAGAGAGTTATCTCTGATGTGTGTGTATGTGTAGTGTAAAGAATACCTGCAATACTCCAAACCAGGGGACCATCACACAAATAACACCCCTCAGAGGTGGCAGCAACAAGTGCATAAATGGGGGAGTAAGAATCAGGTCAGGATTTTTGGATTCTATCCCTGCTTTTTCTCCTTTCCTCCTAATTTAGTTCCTCTAACTCTAAAATATGGAAGTAATAGTCACTGACTTTATTGCCATTATGGCAATTGATGCTTGAAAAAAATTGGAAATCCTCAGAGGACATAATCTGTGACAAATATTCCAAGGTGGATGTGCTGCCATACCCTGTATTGGGGTTGGCAAACATTTCTCAGCAGAGACCATATTTTCTGTTGCATGTAGCTTTAGAAAAAACATCATCACTTAGGCTGAAAACTGATATGTTGACTGTCTGTACTGGGCAGATTATTTTGAAAATACCTGCCAAAACAATTTGTCCATTTCCAAGAACAAGGTTATGGAAAAATAAACACGTTTTCTCATACTAAAAAAATAAAAACTTTTTCCTTTGAAATGCACTGCTTCCCTCAGGCTTTGAAGCATAGACTCAAAATGTGACCTTTTTTTAATTTAAAATGTGGCTTTCCCTCCCTTTCTGAAAATTTATCAAAATATGGCTAACTAAATATTGGAAATTTTGTCATGAACACACTCTCAGTAATGATTTCTTTTATTCTAGCAGGAAAAATGAATCACTGAAGATTGGCCTTCTCAGCAAACAGAAGCTTAAGGAGACAGTGGTGAGACTAGATTTCCCCTTTAATCCCCACCTCCAAATTTTCCCTGTGAGCCCAAGCTTTGGCGCAGGATCTGAGAGGTAGGAATCCTATCTCTTCTAAGCTCCAAATGATTTGAAGGTTGTGTCAAGAAGAAAGGTCTCTGCATGAATACGACGGGGAGAAAAAAACAAAACAAAACAAAACAAAAAAACCCACCCTGTGACAGAGCGGGCAACAGAAGCAGCCAAGCAGTCCAGAGAGAAAAACTGGGACTGGTGTTTGGAGGCAGGAGCCTGCGACTGATTAGGTAAGGAGACACAGAGGTTGTGCAGAGAAAGCAGAGAAACTGTTTGGTGGAGGAGCCTGGAAAGAAGATAGGGCAAAGATAGCAAACCCGACTAAAGTTGTCAGCCAAGAGCAAGGATGCATAATTGCAGGATGTCCAGAGTAGCTGGTCTGAATTTCATTTGAAACATGGTAAAAATTCTAAAAGTCAAAATGTTTTCTTTCACTATTTTTAATGATGCCATTCAGCTGCATCATTATTGCTTTGTATTTGGAATAGTCTATTTTCTAATGCTAAAAAAGGATTGAATGACCTTCAAGAGAAGTATTTCAGAGATGATCCAAAATATTTCCTAAATTATTTTTTTTGTATGTTGCCACTGAAGTAAGGAAATTTGTTATATGTTCAACACTAGCTGAAACATCCATCACCAAGATGTTAAAGAAATAACTAACCCGAGGGTTTCAGAGCACCTTTATTCAGCCTCTGTACATTATGACACACAACCACACAGAGTTTATGCCACAAATTTCCTGAAGGAGAAACAAAACCCCAAGAGATACACTTCTTCTAAGGACCGATCAGAACTTTGTAGTTTTATTCACTAGATTCCTGTCTAATTTGTCACAGAATTGGGTACGGTTCACATATGAAGTAGAGAATGACAACGGAAAGCAGGGCTTTGTGGCAATGCGATAGCTGAATTTTGCCTGCTGAGTTTGCTTCCATTCCCCTTTCACCTCAAAGCTTCTACAATGTGGGAAAAGTTGCCATAAGAGGTAATGATTAACTGAGATTTCCATATTATGAGGGCCCATCTTGAAATTTTGAGGTCTGGTAGGCTGAAGTGAATCACTGCTTCAGACAAACTCCGTGGGACTGTGCATTGACTATGCCAAGTGATGCAGAATGCTAAATGGGTTGAAAAAGCAAGTAGTACAGTATCTCTAATTGGATACTGAAAATTAGCAGGCATTGTTTTACTTGAATCTCATTGGTTTGGGATACAGATGTATTAAAAAGAATAGGATGATCTCATTGCTTCAATTTTAGGTTCTTTGCTAAGCACCCAGGTACTATCCTTTGGTATGGTGGGGAGAGGAACAGTAGGAAAAAACAACAGTGTTGGCTTCACATTAGGATTTAAATTGTGTGCCCCAAATAAAACCTACAGATTCCTATATAGGTAAGCTTAACGGTAGAAACTAACTCCTGAAGAAAGTTTTGCTTATGTACTACTCTGAATGCCAAAGGTGTCTTTATGAAGAAGATCAAGCAGAAAAGTCCCACTGCCTTGTTGAACTGTATTGCATAAGAGTGGATGCAACAAATGGTTTCTAAAGTTATTCATAAAACAGGGGAAGGACAGGGAGAAAAAAATGAGAGGAGTAAGCCCAAGGTATCAGAGAACATGAAAATAAGGTGCTGATCAGTAAAAAGCACTTGGCATCTACCAACAAAACCCAAAACAAACCAACAAAAAACTTGCACATATCTCTACCAGTGAAAGCACTTGGTATCTGGGACACTTCCAGTTCAGGCATACACCACAGCCGCTTGTCTTGATTACTGCACAGTTTCTTTCCCTTTGTTTTTAAAAGTCCTCCCAGTTGCTTCAGAATGAACATTTTACTGTTACATAGACTGAATTTTGGGGAAAACAGTTTTTCATGGAAAATTCTTGATCATCTCCAAGTATGTGGTGTTGTAATTAAAGGCTGTATGATAAAGCATCTGTACAAGGGATTGGTACTGAGCAGTGTGATTAGCTTTCATTCTCACACTTCCTACTGCTTCCTACGGGCTTTAAATGTTTATAGTCTGTAATGCTCTTTTAATTTGAGTGTGTGTCTGTGTATGTGTAAAATATTATATGGCTATGTAGGATTTATCTCCTATCTAATTTATTGCTGTTCTTTTTAATTTCAATTAAAATACATCTTTTTGCATCAGTTCCTTTATTTTTCATTGCTTATAGATTTTCATTCCTCGATTTTTCATTTCATTCAGACCCACTGCAAATTTAGGGGGTATTAGCGATACCTCATTTATTTTAACAAATGTTTTTTTTAACCAAAACAAATGCTTTATTAACCATAGCTGGTTGATAGCTTTTAGACAGTATTTCAGCTCATCTGCTGATCAAGGATAACACAGATAACACCTTTGTTATACCAAAGTTAAGCATAATAGCAAAAACATAACTGGACTGGAAAGTCCAAATGCTCTATGACTTTATTCTCAATTAGCACATATTTAATTGCTTATTTATTCGGTAACACTGGCATCTATCCATTTGGAACTGGACTAAAATCTTCAAATTATTTCAGGTGGGTGGATTTAATATTAAGAACACAGATTGCTTTACATGGGGCTGGAACAGAACCAATGTCAGCAAAAAAATGACTCTTAAAATCCTGTTTTCTGTGTCACAACAGAGGAGTTCCAGAATTGCTCTCCCTTTTAGTCATAGAGACTGGAAGTGCCATTGCCGGGCCTGTGGTCCTGACCTCAGTTGGAGGATCCTTGGCCTGGAGTCAAGCAGTCACTGCACTCACTGAAGCAGACAAATTAACTGTCTGCTTAGCCATGGATTAAAATTCATCCACTGATCCAAGACAGTAAGTGAGACAATAACTTGCTACTCCTACTTTGCTTCACACCAGATCCTCATTCAGAATAAACCTGCAGTTCAGCATCAGCTTTTATGCCCAGAAATAACCGTAGTGGCATTGCAAAATTGTACCTGTGATAACTGGAACAAATGGTACAAATGAATGCAAATATAAAAAGAGAAAACTGATCCAGATTTTAGTAACACAGGAAGTGTATGAGAGAAGAGTATAAAGATAGCTTCAGCAGTCCTGATGCAATCAGCAGTCACCATTATTTTGAGTAATAACTTCTAACACATAAAGTGCCATTTCCTCTGAGCAAGGACCTCTTCAGAATCACTTTTATCACTACAGCCTAACTCTCTGCTTCTCTAACAAACCACAGGCTTGATCAAAATGTTACAGAGTAAATTGCTTAATGCTTTCTAGAGACTTCAAAGTACCCAGTGAATAAGTGAGCTTATTTCAAATCCAAGCATAACAAAAGTGACCTGATAGAGAACAGAGCCTCTGTCTTTTTCCCATTGTTATTAGATACTGCCCTTGGATTCAGTAGCAAAGCAACGTACGCTCCCAGGTCCATCTTTTTTATACCACTGTACAAGACAGAACAACTAACACAATCACAATTAGGCAAGGCAAAGGTTGCCATCTGGCTGGTTAAGAAACAATTTTGACCCAGATAACAGCAAATGTTTTTGTATCAGAGACAAAAGGTTTAGGTGGGATATCTGTATCTCTCTTGAGCAATGTTAATAAAATCAAAACCAAACAACTTCAAGATGTAGTACAAAAGTCATATTGAAAGAAAATATATTCACTGCTGTATTTATATGCCCTACATTATCAGCCTCTTTGCAGAGCTAGATTCCTCTCCCCATAGCCAATAATAGTAGAAAAGGAAAAAAAGCTTTTCTCAGTGTGTCTCACCAGTCAAAGATCTAATATTCATGTCAATAAAGCTTTACTATTGCTTGTGATGATAATCCTGTATCATCACCCCCTGAGGTGACTATATCTCAATCATGAATGAATAGATTACTATAAAAAATATGCACCTCCTTTGATGAACAGTAATCTGACAGTATCTTGGAAGGCTCCAAAACAACAGTAGGGGTCACAGTAAATCATTTGAGTATAAAGTTAACACTCATTGCAATATTTCATAGGTACGTGTTCAAAATTTTTTCATAAATAAGTTGATGATATAGCTGACTTGGACATTCCTAGCACTAAAAAAAAAAAAAAAAAAAAAAAGTTTATTCTCATTTTCTGGGTATGAGGATGCTTCTTCCTACTAGTAGTGGCTTGTCCATATTTCTCAAAGGAAGAGTTGTCTGGGGGAGTAAATTTAAGATGATAAACAAATGATATTGCAAAGGCATAAACAGAAGTTAGGCATCCAGTCTAACTTTGCACAGGTAAGAATCAACCTCCCTAAAGGTAGATGAGCATCTGTCTCTCCCTGAGTTCAACATGTCAAGAAGAGTTACGGTGTTTAAACTGCTTTCATCACAACAGACATACTACTGTTCTGTTCTATATGGAATATATGTGTGAAGACAATAGTGTGTAGAAATCTCAGTAAACCTCCATCTTCTTCATGGACTAAATGAGCAATGTTGATGAAGAAGGTAAAGGGTGTAGAACTGCATGGAGGGGGCTGATGCTGAGGATAAAACTCACTGATAGGTAAGGGTTCTGAGATGAAAAAGAATTCCTTCACAGCCATGGTACAAATCCTCAACACTATCCTATTTCAATGATTTTATTACTGTTATCCACACCCGAAAAAACACCTTTTTTTTTTTGAGTAACTATACATTAATTTTAATACACCTTCCTAATAAATCAACACACTTCTGTTTTTTGCTTCATTAAAATGCAAATGAGCTTTTCCTAACTACTGAAAATTGCAGCAATAATGTTAGAATTTTAGTTTAAAAAGCTGAGGGAGAGCATTAAAAAAAATAACCTAAATTAATTAAACTCCTGGTTTATTTAGTGGAAGAATCCATAGTCTACATTTAACTAGAGTCATAAATGTACCAACATTTTTAAACATACTAATATTTTTAAACGTGACTGAATCAAGTAACAGACTGGTACAAAGTGTATTGCAGCAATGCTGTATTATTGAAGATAAGCAGATAGGTAAACTCAGAAAGAGAATTTTTAATCAACTTTACTTCAGAAAGTTTCTTTTTTGCTGTTTGGCACTATGATATTCTGGTGGAAGAGCTACACCTGTATAATCTGAATGTGCAATGGATCCTCTCTTCAGGAATAATTTTTCTTGCCTGCATATTTATACCTTCCCCATCCTTGATTTAGAAACTCTCATTTATCTTGAAACGGATGGATATAAAACACAACTCTTCTTTAGATTAGAATCTATTGTGAATTGCCCAGATGTATCAGTGCCATAGATAAAAAGATATTGAGACTTTTCCTGCTGTACCTGGCTCCTCCTGCAGAGATGTTACTCTGCAAGTTAGCTCTGCAAGTGGTCAGGCTGATAGTGCTGACTTCTGTAAGCTCCACTCTGTATCTACAAGAGCTGTCTTCTCTTGACAGCTTGGGTCAAGACTCTTTTCTTGGATGACCCAACTTGTCTTTTGGGGCAATCCCTTTACTTACAGCTGCTGCACCCTTGCACATACTTCTGAGGCAGTGAATGTACTATCTATTTAAAGAGGAATTTTTTTAAATGGGGACCACTCAATTGCCGAACAAGCATTCTCTATGCTTCAGAGGTCACCATTCAAAATAAACCAAACCTGACTCTGTGAGTGTTCTTTCACAAAACATCAGAACATTTTCCTCTGGCCAAAGAAAACTTTTCTTGTTGACCAGGAGTTACCTGGATTGTACCAGTGGTCTACCTACACCTCCTGCACTAGCCAGAATCAGACAGGAAATGTGTTGGAACTACACTGTAATCAAATGGAAATTACTCTATTATCTAAGACTAAAACAGTAGCTCTTAACTTCAGTCATAGGAGAGGCTGATCGACTTTTACTTACTGTTTGATGAGAACTGATATATTAATATAAAGGTACTCAGAAAAGAGTGTTTATAGTGTCAACATCAATTTCAAAGAAACAAAAACTTTCAAGGCTGTGTGAGCACAATGGCAGGTTTCTCTTTCAGTTCACTTGCTCTTCCTTATTAAACAACAACTTTCTATAGCAGCAATCAACAACAAAGTGAATTTTACATTCACCTAAAACAAAAGCATTTGAGAAGAATAAATGATGAAATTGTACTAGTTTTAGTGCAAAAGATTTTATTTCTGAAGCCTTTATCATTTTATTCCATAAAGGAATTAAGAAGATGTCAAGATTATCAGGAAGGAAAAAAAATATCTGTAGAAATGCTAGTCACTATAACAGTTTGATGAACATGATACTTATGGAATAGATAAGGAGCTTTCTCATCTGGCACTTAAAGATTTACAACTTGGGGGAGTACCATTGATTCAACTGAATCTTGAATGTTGACATAACAAGCCAGCGCTGAAAATGCTGAAAGTTCTACTTGTGGATAGCCAGGACATTTGATGCTGCTTGCTTCGGGCCCACAGTTAATTTTTAACATTGAGGGGACAAGGCAGTGACCCTATGTTCTTGCTCAGGAATGTCTGACCATTCACTGGCTCCCTGTTTCTACTGAATGCCCACTGTACTGGAATATTTTGATGTTTAAAGATGCACCAAGTTCAAACTTTTCTGTGTTGTTATCTATAGACTTTTCACCAGACATCAAGCTCTGATGAATATTGTTGCTTTGGATTGAAGGTGCATTGAGCTGTGAGAAAGTTTGTAAAAAGCTAAGGATCACTTAGAGAGGAATTATAATTTTTTATTATAATTTCTTATTAGGTTTAAGAAACTGCTTTAATGAAATCAAGATGGAGCACTTTGAATGCAATAAAATTATTACTTCAGCTTAAAATACCAACAGAAATATAGACAAGTAAGTAAATTAGAACATTATAGAAATATGATTAAGACCTGTGCAACAAGTAATATAATTGAAAAGAGAGACATACTTATTCTGAGTTTAATTTATTTGTGGCTAGGAAGTTCTATTTAAAACAAATCCCATTCACTGCATATTTACAACTTTATCATACAAGGACTGTTAAGTGGAATTATATTGGGTTATTTATTTTGTGGCTGTTTCTTTCTGCTTCAGTGTAACCATCTAAATCATGAAGAGAAAATGAGAGCAACAGCAAAATACAAATACTTTATTTAAAACAAAAAGTGTAATTGTTCAGAAATAGACTATTGACTTTCACTGGGTTAAACAGCTCATGTACTGATGAGGCTTGAAGCTATAATTGTTCTTGTCACCCAAACTCTGCTCAGTCGATACCTTTTTATCATATACATTTTTAATCACATATTAATAAACAAGAAGGTGTGCTTTATTGATGGCTGGATTAGTTTATTGACCAACTCAACAACTCTATATATGGTTTCTGAACACAGAAACAAGGTCAATGTGTAAAGATGAGGAATAGTACATTCACCAGCTTTAATATACTTCATTTTGGTAGTCTACTTCCTGTCTTCAAAGTGAATCTGTATAGTTTCTCCATTTTTTTTTTTTTTTAATTTTATTTCTTTTATTTCATATTTGAAACAATCTCACTGTTCAAACACGTTGAGTTTCAGGAAATATAAATGTTTATAAGTCCCTCTATCTTAACATAATTTTGCTACCTTGACACCAAGCTGTGTTATTTCTTTAAACCTCTGGGGATTCAAGTTTTCATATGCTTGTACATTCTTACCAAGTATTTTGAATTACATATATTTTGGGAAATATTTAGACTTTTCAGATTCTCCTAACTGCTAACTTTCTTTATCCTTCTAATCAGTTCTTTTAATTTTTATCTCTGTGAATTGTTATCATGAGTATTCCCCTCATGTAATTCAGGTTTGGAGTGATGGCTTCCAAAACAACTGTATAAAATTAACAATTAAGACAATAATAGAACATGACAGTATCTGCATGTAATCTTTCCTGTCAAACCAAACCTGTTCAGAGGAACTCCAATTTATTTATTTATTTATTTTAATTATTGCTTTTATTTTTTCAAAGAGATTGAAAGTGGTATAGAAATGGATCATTTTACTGACATCTGTATTTTTACAAAACACTGTTTTGCAATAGAAAAGCATTCAGATGTCTTTGTCAGGCATTTATATGTTGGGAACACACTTAAAGACAAAAGTCATGTGGAAAAACAGCTTCATGCCAGCATGCACAGAGGTGCATATCAGACAGAAACAGAGAGGAAGTGTGTTTGAAACCTGAAGTTTGTAGTCTCTAAACCCCTCCAAATGCTTTTCTCCTTAATGTATGAGCTTAAAATAAATCACTGCTGCATCACATATCAGTATCTCTGATTTTACCAATGCCTCATACTTAAATGTTTAGATGATGAGATGTATGAAAAAAAATAGTCTGGCTTGACTTTCTAAAATCATATGCAAAATCACTATTGCTTTATTTTTTCACTGTGCTTTTCTTCAGATTCCTCTCAAATAAGCTCAATTCCCCCTATGAATTACTATTCACAGTAAGAGAGGCTACCTGAAGAGGCCTCTGCATTTCTTTTTCCCCAAATGAGAGATGAGTTTTGTCTTTGTCTCCCAAGTGGAGTATTACTATTAAAATGGATGTAGGAACTCAGACAGAGCTTCCATGGAAGGATGTGGGAGTACAGATGACAGGTTGTAGAGAATGCCACAGCCTGCTCCTGATCTCAGAGGGCAACCCTCATGATGGCTGTGTGCTCTGTGAGCAGGTAGATGATCTCCTAAGACATGTAGCCCTGATGGAAGATGAGGTTGTGAGACTGAAAGCTGAGGTAGAAAGACTCAGGAGCATTAGGTAATCTGAAATTGAGACAGACCTCTGGAGCCAAGCTCTGTGCTCCATTCAGAAGATAACATCCAAGATCAAGGGGTCACTGTGTGCTGTCCCCCTGGGATAGATAACAGTAACCTAAGTAAGGGGGGTGAATGGAGGCAAGTTCATGGATGAGGCAGAAGGCGAGCACCCCCCTTGCCTGCTTCACCTCCTCTGGTGTCGTTGAGTAATAGATATGAGGCCCTCCTGGAAGACAGTCAGTCTTCTTCTTGTAACCAGGTTAAAGGTAGGGGCATGTGATGGGGGAGACTTGGAGGCAGGTCCCATCTCATAGAGACAGGCGAGTTCTCCCTCCACCTCCCCCTTTGCCCTCACTCAAGGGATATGGACCCCTCAAATTTGGCAAACCTGATGAAGATCCAGCTGGTGATCCACCCATAGCTTGTCCCTCAATCTCACAGCTCAGGAATTCCTCAACGAGGAAGAAAAGGAGGGTTCTCGTAGTAGGTGACTCTCTTCTGAGGGATACAGATGGGCCTATCTGTAGACCGGACCCATCCAACAGGGAAGTCTGCTGCCTCCCTGGGGCCTGGGTTAGAGATGTTAAAAGGAGGCTGCCTAATCTGTTGCACCCCTCTGATTATTATCCTTTAATAGTTTTTCAGGTTGGTAATGATGAAGTTTCTGAGAGAAGTCCTAAGACAATCAAGAAGGACTTCAAGGTGCTGGGGCGATTAGTTGAAGATTTGGGAGCACAGGTGGTGTTCTTCTCAATCCCTCAAGTAGGTATGGAGGAATACAGAAAGATGGAGGAAAACAAATATAATTAACATGTGGCTGCGAGACTGGTGCCATCGTTGGAATTTGGGCTTTTTGATCATGGAGAAGTTTATGTGGCACCTGATCTACTGGCAGCAGATGGAGTGCACCTATCTCGAAGGGGGAAAAGGAACCTTGCGCAGGAGTTGGCAGGGCTAGTTGAAAGGGCTTTAAACTAAGTTTGAAGGGAGAGGGGGATAAAACCATATTTGCTAGAGATGAGACTGGGAGTAGCCTTCAGTCTGCTGTCCCACTTGAGGTGGATAGCGGTTCTTTGTGTGACTATGGACACACAGGGCTCTCTGGTAGATTAGTGGCCACAGAGGTGGCCAAAAATGTTTGGATGAAAAGACTGAAAAATAAAAACTTTGCTTCTTCTCTGAAATGCTTATATGTCAATGCATGGAGCATGGGGAATAATCAGGAGGAGCTAGAGATATATGTTAGAATCCATAACTATGACATAGTTGCAATTACTGAGATGTGGTGGGAGAGCTTCCATGACTGGAATGTTGTCATGGATGGCTATTTTTAGGAATAGGGAAAAAATATCTCAATACAACCCAGTAGTGTTTTTCTGTGCCTTTGACTCTGGATTTTAACAGATGTACTGATTTTAGTCTCTATTGCAATTGCTATTCTATAATCCTCAGGCTGCTGGTCAAGAGAAACGCTTAAGAGCTATATATACTAAGGTATAAAAATCTAGTGTAATGATGAAGAGAAAGTTGCTAGTGTAGAGTGTTATTAAACACCAACCAATAGCACCCAGGCACTTCAGTTTTAAATGGGGAAGTTTGAGAAAGCAAGTGTAGAACAGAGAATCCTTCACTTCATTGATACCTCAAAATAGTGCAAAAGAGGAACAGAAGCAATAGCAGAGGGCCAGGCTGAAAGGCACATTACCAAAATATCTTCTCAGGAAATGAAAGGTGATACAGAAATGCATCCAAATCAAGTGCAGACTAAAACCTGCAGATGACTAACATACTGGCAAACCCATTCATATTCACATGAGTATTATCCCTGTAAAAGCGCCAAGTGCACCAAGATGTTGTGTAGAAGTTCTGGTCATGTAAGGTAAAGCTTCCCAGAGGCACCGTTTAATTGGTCTAATTTTCCCTGCCAAACCTCATCAAAGTTTTAGATGTTCAGGCCAGGTCTTGTCACTTTACTATTTCATCACTTTTTGGATTATCTACTACTCCCAGCATAAATGTTCTCAAACATATTTGCTGCCTGTATGTTTTTCTCCCTTTCACATGCACATTTCCTTTCCTAAGAGCCTTATCAAATGCTTGAAAGGTAGAGGAGGGAAAATTATGGAGTGTGAACTACTGTTCAACCCCCTCAAGGTAAATGGCTGTCCAGATACTTTTTAATTTCAAGGGCAGGCACAGGAAATCTTCCCGGCACTTCAGGAACACAGTTCTCTCTACTTGGGCTTAATTTCTGGCCTTTTGAGGAAAAAAATGCCAAGCCACCAAAATGCAAGAAAAACCAGCAACTATGCAAGCTGTAGATTCCATATGCTACTCACCACATAGATGTGTAGGAAATACACGGAGTTAGTTAAGCAAAAGCATTTCTGGGAAAGTTGTTACTAAAGGGAAGACAACTGCTAGAGCTAGTTTATGAAATGATTGAAATGAGTACTATGTGCAATGAATAGGCTGATTTCCATAGCAGAAGCACACCAAAATTATGCCAGTGTAGCCTGATTCACCACAAATAGGTGGGTTTGACTCTTGGCTCTGGCATTGACATATTGCATGGCCTTAGGCAAATCCCTAAACATTTGTTTTTACTTCTCCATTTATATGATTTGGATACTACTTACATACCTGAAGGGGATATTTTAAGATACAATATGTTTAAGATACTACAAAGATTTAAAATGCTGTAACATAGCCTCATTAACACCATCAGGCTAAAATAAACACCAGGATGATTCAGGTAATGTGGTACATGTTTCTGGAACTGAGGAACTTCACTGAACAAAGTAAAATCTTCAAAGAGCCAGAGGAAAGGAAAGGTACAACCCATTGTAAAGCCAAAGTACTTTGCAAGAGTGGATGAATTTGTAGGGGAGGAAGAACAAGATTAATAGGCAAGAGTTCAGTCTTCATTAATTATTTAAGTGGTTGGGAAGAGCTGAAAAGAAATGTGCTCAGGAGTGGGTGAAGAAAAAAAAGTTACCCACTTGTGTTGAAGCTAGGGAGGACTTTGCCAAGGTGAGACCTGATGGTTTGTTTCTGTTTCCTATATAATGTAAAACCACGGGTGTTAAAAGAGATTCTCTTCATTTGGACCTTCCTCTCCTGTTAGGAATGGGAAATGGCCTTCTCTGAAACAGCACAAGATATTCTGAGGGCTCACCAGGACTGGACCATGGAAAAAAAGGCAATGCTTATCCTGCTGACTTTCTGGCTGGGGAGAAGTCTTGGCGTGATGACAGATGGGTTGGAAACTCTTCTGAAAGAGAAGGGCCCCTGTAAAGTCACTGTATAGAGACCTCATTGTACATTGACTACACTGACCTCATCTTCAGTGAGGACAGAAGTGAGAGGCCCCAGATCTTTGCTGTAGCCTTTGGGCCTGTCACCAATGTCCTTCAATTCTTAAACCCTACTTATGCCAGAAGAAATGCATTTCTGGGCTCACCCAGAGAGAGGTAAATTCAACACACAGAATATAATATAAGACAAGACAGCAGCATTAGCTCTTCTGAGGTTTTCTTCCCCCACCCCTGCCTCTTTTTTTTTTTTTTTTTTTCTTCTTTCTCTAAAGTATTTTTCCACACTTAGGGCCCTAGTGAAAAAATACACTGTTAAAAGAAGGGTGAGGGAAAGCCTGGCAGCATAGAGAACAGTATTAAAGGTGCTCTAGAAGTAGGAGTGAGAGGCTGGAAGTGAATGAGGAAGAGGACAAGCTGAAATGAATGTTCTTGGAGTGAGGGAGATGCAGCCAGGGGGTGTAAAAAGGGACTTCTCTTGAGCAGTGGTCAGTGTCAGGAAGCAGGTGAAACAACAGCACTCAGGTTTCAAGTATCAAGAAATGAGTATTTGGACAATTAGCGCTAACAATAATTTTTTTCATTAGATAAATTTCTTTCATCATTGTAGTAAACCTGAGAAAATAAGCTGAGTGGCCTAGTTTTGAGAGGGTTTTGATCCAGACAGGACCTCCAACTTTTGGGGATAAACCTCAGTCATTTTTACTGGTTTGACAGGAAAAGACTGATAGTCTGCCCTGTCTCCAGATCAGCTCTACCATTGTCCCACTCTGAACGCCTGTTTCTGGTTGGAAAATGTTGCCTTGTTGCATGGCTTATATTTCCCAGGTCAATCCCAAAGAAGGGAGTCCTGACTGCCCAGCAATGAATCAAAGAGTGGGATGTGGAGAAATCTGGGAGAGTTGCTCCCAAAGAGCTCTTCCAGACAGTATGTATGAATAAGGTAGTCTAGATTTACCTCATATCCCATGTGGACATCAAGGTAACTTTTAAGTTGCTAGTACAGACTACTCCATGGCTCCTTGGTTGATGTTATTAAATAGGGCAGTTAGCTTACCTCACACACTACATCTATTTATCTGTATTACTTACTGCTTATGACTCTAAGATGGGCACTGAGTCTAGAATGCAATTTGAGACACCAACATATTGCTGAGTATAAACTGTTTCCCCTACCAGAAGACAGACCAGTTTACAAGCTGAAAATACTTTTATGTACTTCATTGGTACACCTCATTTGAGAGAGACAAAATCAAATTGATACTAAACAAAGCTGATGGATTTTTACTACATCTACAGACCACAGAACACTTTGCTTTCAAGAAAAGTTGAATAAAACAGAGCTTTCTTAAGGAGACTTCTCCCCTTGTCTTCAGAAAGTCCTTAATGTGACATCTGTCCCTGCACTGTCACCTCTTTTAAAACTAACAAATGCATGACATATAATACAGGATTTATAAATTAAAGAAACCCACCCCTTTTAAGTAATATTCTTTAAATCTCAGTTTCTGACAGTCCTCCTATTTGCTCAGTAACTGTAATAGGCGTATTTTTCAGAAAATAGTGAATAAAAACTGACAAGCTATCGGGAGAATCTGAATGCATAATTGATAGGGGCATAAATTAATATGATTAGGCCTTTATTGGGTGCCACTGCTGCCAAACCTACAAAAGGGGCATGGAATAAAACATGGCTATGTTCTCAGGGCTGATAGACATCAATATGTAATGCATATTATCTCAAGCCTTCTCATGTAGTCTGCTTATGACAGCACTCAACCTAATTGAAATTTTTATCTTTCTGTTGCATACAGACAGTTTTGACTAGCTGCTTCCAGGGAAAAGAGAGAAATCCAAATGACCCAAATGAAGGTTTCTCTATAGAGGTATATACCCTTCTTGCAAATCACTTCAAAATGGCTTTCTGGTTTTATAAAGCCATCTTCAGAAAGCTGCTTTAAAGACAACCCAGGACTTGGTTTGCCTCTCTGCCTTTAACTAATCTTAACAGTGCATTTCCCTAAAAGAAAGAAAAGAATCAAAAGATTTCTTTGTAAAAAACCCAATATATTGTATGCTTACTTCAGCTGAGACTTCATTTTGCTGCAGTTCTTCATGCTGCATATATGCAGCTTAGGAAGAGATCTTTTTTTCTATTTCCTATGAAATTTTTAACACTATCTCTCTCCAGACCCATGAGGAAAAAGTTAAAAATTAAGAGTGATTTCTTGAACTGACAGCCCCCAGTCCCTACGAAAAATGTTGATGAGGTGATAGTTTCATTTAGGTAATTCTAAATTATTTTAATACTTTTTATTTCTTTTTAACAATGAATTCACACACTGTGAAATGAAAACCCATGGCAAAGACATGATAGATATCAGTTCTGAAATGTTTCAAACATTTTCTGTAAATGAGAACGTAATCAATATTCACTTTTCATGAAGAATTTTCGCTTTGTCAAGTCAAAGATGATTAAAAAGTTTTGCATTTACTACTTTGCAAGTTCTGTACAGCATGAGTGTTCCTGAGAATGCATGCTACCATTACTAAATATTTTTATTACAGTAGTGCTGGATATTGTACAAATAAGATAAGGATTCAGTTTCCGTTCTGTTGTTTACAGTCTAGAACAGGATTATCCCTGGAGTAAGACACATTTAACCTGTAAAAATCAAAATAAAACACAGAGAAGGGCAGATAGGGGCTCAAAAACTCATTTTGGCTTTACTGAAACACAATTCCTAGTATATAGGAACTTTTTTTTTTTTTTTTTTTCTAAAATACATTTTAAAGCCTATGTATTTACTTTGCTAAATACAGATAATGTTATTGGTTATTTTCATACTGTGACATGAAGACAGAGCATAGGTAAAAAATTACTTTCTTCTGTTATTGGACAATCTTTTACTCTTCTAACTCATCACTCCATTATCATAAACTGTAGGGCATCCATAAATATAAAGAGGCCACACATTTTGTAGCTTGAGAAATGACACGTGTTCTGAAAGTTCCATGTTGCTGCACCTGTTATTTCTTGTGATTTATTTATTTCAGAGGCTACAAAGCACTCCCACTTTCATTTTATACCTGCCTTTGGTAGTTGCAAGTTCAATACGTGAAACAAACCTGCTATGAATTCCTTTCCATTTATGGATGGCAAACATAGAGGTCAGAACATTTGATGGACAAGAGCTCATGAACTTTTTTCCTCAAGCACCATGGAGAAACTCCAAGCCTTATTTCACCTTCATGTGCATGTGTCATATGAACAAAGTTTTAATGAAACATAGTGAGAGCCTACCACTGTGCAGTTTGTTGCTGTTTGCTCCTATTTTGGTGCTCTATTGGAAAGGTGTTTTCCTTCCTTTTTCAAGAAACCAGGTTAATAATCATATAACCAGAACATACTCCCTGTATGCTCTGCAGTGTTGTGTGAATTGTCAGAATAGGGGTGACTTGAGGCTATAGAGATTTAAAGGTTGGGTGCTTAAGTTGTTTTGCTATTTTGACTCTGTGTAACTTTTTTTTTGGTACTACTTGGGAATGTCAGTATTTACAATTTAGTGGATAAAATACAGAATATCAAGAAATCCCCAACCCTGTCAAATGCACTGGTTAGAAGATGGCTTCAATGGATGGCTCCTGATCTTGTTTCTTACTTGAAGTGCTATTTAAATCCAGAAGGGCTTCTCTCATTGGAGGACAGCTTGGACTTGTAGCTACTTCAGGAGGCTCTCAAGTAAAGGATTATTATAGCTCAGAAGACTCTATTGTAATATGTAATACATATATGTGATGCAGTATGAGCCTCTATGAGGCTGGTAGCAGAACAATTTTGCAGTAGCACTAAGCATTACAGGACAATGGTCTAAGGTGAATTTCAGGGGTTTGTGTCTTAAAAATAATTTCCTTTATTAATCCCCATTTTCCAGGGGATCTGCTCTTTCTCAAGGGACGGTTCATCTAGTGGTAGAGCCTGCACCTCAAGATAGTGTTTTGGGACATGAGGCTTCCTTCTTTTCCACCTGATAAGTTACTGAGTCCTTTTGTTCCACTATAATACCTTTTTTCAGTTGCTTTGTTTCAGGCACCTAGAGACAGTCATTCAGTCCATGTGGATGCTAGCTCTGCTTGTGCTTCAGAGAGGGGAATGTTACACACTGGAGGAGGAGCTTGAAATGACACCCACTCCAGGCTTTATCCTTTTTCAGCTGTTGGATGCTGCTTGCATCATCACAGTGGACAACACAGACAGGCATGGCAAGACTGGAGTGCCAAGTAGGGCTTCTCACAGCAAACTGCATAGATGTCCTGTAGCACGTGTGATGACAGCATTGGTGCCCAGTTGTTTGCTATCTCCCATTTAACCTTATAATCCTCTCATCCACAGTCCAGAAGATTAGTATGTTGCTGGTGGCCTACTTCACCCACTAGATGAAAAAAGGGACAGTTAATGTTCTCACTACTCCTCCATATGTGCTCAGATATTCATACTTTAGAGGAATGGGTGTGCAACAGCCTGAACAGACAAGATGCACTCAGGATCACAGTAACTTTGGCCCAAGTTCTACTATGCTGAGTAATATCTCATACCACAATTAAGTCCACAGAAGTCAATATGAGTAATGGTTTCAAAATATAGCTTTAGGTTAAAAAAAAATCACTATTTCTAAGCCAACCATAAGGTACATTTAAACACCCTCTCCACAATGCAACTTCAAAACTGGAATCACAAGTGGTTACTTGAGTCCATGAACAAAACTAACACTAGCATTTGAAACAATTATGAAGGCTTGCCAGTAGTCTGTGGAGTACAGAGGTAGGATCCTGCAGCCTGCCTTAGATGCTGCCCTAGGCTTCAATGTAGTTTTTGTCATAGAAGTCCTAGGGTCAAGATGTTGCCAATCTGAGTGTTAATATCAGAATAAACTCTCTCAGACAAATGTAAGCCAGCTAGGACTTCTACAGAGAAGTGATGGTCGTGGGACTGGTTGCTTGATTTGCATAGAACACAGTCTTTAAAATTTTCATAGTATTTTGGTAAACAATGAAGAATGATCAAGTGTTTTTCAATTGAGCAACTTCACATGCTTACTCATAAGGAAACCACCACGCATCACGACAGTTTTCATTCCTCTCTGTGGGTCAGCCTTTCTTGCTGTCCTACATACTTTAGTATAGACCAAACTCTCCACTTGGCCAAAACAGAATTGCACTGTGTGATAGAGGATGCAGTAGATTAACCTAGCTTGTAAAGACAGAAATTATCTGGAGATACTTCCTGCATAGCACATCTTTTAAACTTTCCAATAGGGGCTGAACACTGCAAGACTATGAAAATACTTAATAATACAAATGAAGGTTATTACAATGGCCTTGAAACCAGTCACTGAACATAGGCCCAAGAATCATCTTAAATATGGGGCAGGAAAAAAAACCTAATGCCACTTCATAGGTGTGAAAGTGCAGGACTACACAAAAACTAGAAGCCCTATCTGCAGTGCTACTATAATAAATCACAGGTATTAACTAGCTTACACTACCTTTGAAAGGTAAGGAAGGGCTACAGTCCCTGTATGCAGAGGGAAGAACTGACACCCAGGAACAAAAAATACATGTCCAGGAAGGTGAATGGCACCCAAGGCCTCCACATCCATTTGTACAGTTGAGCTCTGTTTGTTCCCCACAAAATACTTTGCCCAAGGTCAGTAAGGGCTTTTAAACAGGGGTTGAAGAAATTACAGTTCAAAACCTCCACCAAATGACCTCACAGGTTATTGGCAGAAATCCTCCTGTTCTTATGACAAACCACTGAAAGTCTAAATCTGCCAAATAACTATGGCTTTTGAAGAGGCTAGGACTTTTCTGAAGTTAGAAAAGTAAATCCCATATGAGGTGTTGATATTCCCTCCCCTCACTGCAAAGCCATTTGAGGAATTTCAGCATTGTGATATTTTCAAATTACCAAATTGAAACACTTTACATGTTGGTAAAATGCATTGCGCCAACCATGTTATAACAAAGATCATTTATCACCTCTGGAAAGTTGCTGAGTAAATCCTTTTGACTTTGTGCTATCCCATTCATCCTTGTTTCAAATAATGTAATTCTAACATTGTATTGATATTCTTTTAGATTTTTCCCCCTTCTTTTCCATTTAAAAAGTGGTTTCTAAATACATTTGATGCAACTAAGTTTTATATTTGTCTCCTTATGGAAGTATGCAGAAGACGTGCTCAGCTATATTGATCTGTGAGGAAATGTGGATGAGGTAGATAATGTGAAACCTTTTTGTCATTACTAACAGTTATATAGGTTCTGGAAATTTCTGTGTTTGGCTGACTAGATAAGTGGATGCACTCACGTTTATTTGATTGGAAAAGTATGGGGAGTAAACTGTGTTTCCCCAGTTTCTGTATTGAATTGATCTTTTGTGTATTAGCGCTTTTCTATTACAGCAAAGGAATCAGTGATTATGAGAGCAGAAGCACCCCTTTCTTTCTGCTGGAGTCTTTGGACACCAGTCTGAAAGAAAAGGGAAGAGACGTAAACAGGTTAAGAGAGGGGACAATGAAAGGACACAAGTGCTGAATATTTCCACCTGTAACCTTCAGAAACTGAAGGAGAAAGAAATTACTGCTCTTGACTTTATTAGCTCCTTGCATCTCTCTCACATCTGTGACAGACCTACCATCACTCTCCCTGGTTAGGGGTAGCTGCTGGTGGCAGGTACTTGTTAGGTTCAGGATCAGTTGCAGGAGCAAAGGTTGGTATTTGGCTTTACTCTACTAGCTGGGACACCAAGTAGGTTATTAATGTTTATATGCATGTCCCAGAATTTGTTGTATAGGAGTTTGTCTAAAAGGTGACTGAGTAAAAACCAAATGAGGTTCTTTCTACTGGGAAAATATCACTTAATTGATTTTTTGTTTTCATCCATTCCAATACCTCTCTAATTGTTAACATGCCTCAACACACCCCCTTCCTCTGAGTTTCCAGACTGCATTCTATACTTGCTCAACTGCAGATACTGAGACATACACAAATCTCTGTAAACAAGTCTAGGCCATGAAATCTTAATTCTGGATCCAGGTTACACCTTCTATGGTGATAATGAGATCTTTCAGTCTTTTTGCATCACTTACGCCATCCCCATATAGGTTATTACCTTTTTGTCTGAACTGATTCAATCCTATGTTTTGTGGAAACAATGAATAATGGAGTTAAAAGATTTTGTTTTTAAAAGTGTATCTTTTACTTGATCTGGTTTACAGTGTGACCACAAAACCCAGTTGGCTACTTAAGTGAGGCAGAAGTACTTTTCAGCAAGGGGGAAAGCAGTTGGGAACAAGGATCATTTAAACTGCCATTGCTATTCTAATGCCGATAATTCATAATATAGGGTTAGGTGCTGGTACCCAGAGTGCATGGGTGAACAGCAGAAAGACTCTGGTGCTGCTTGCTTAATCTGATGGCTTTCAGGACCAGGACTAACCAGGATCAGATGGTCAGAGACAGTCTGCCTGAAGAGAGCAGGCAAAAGTTGCAGGCAAAGTTGCTCGTATGCCGTCCACAGTTCTAGACAGGCAGGTTTACAGCTGACTTCCATCGTTACTGGGCACAACCCTCTCTCACAACTCTTGTGAATCTACTGCTATGGTGCTGGCTCTTGGCTTGGTACCTTATCAGCCAGAATCTTCCTTCTTCCTCCCCTACACCCCAACATGCATTTTGTACAACTCCTCCTTTTTTTTTTTTTTTTTTTTGAGCCCTATGGGCTGGTGAGATACTTTATCAAGAGGTCTATTTGCAGTCCTAAAAAGAAAAATTTTGATTTTACATCAGCCTTCCCTGTCTATTAAAATACAAATACATTAGGTTCACATCTGTATGGTCGGTCTCCCTTCTAAGTTGGTTCCTAATAATGATGGTGATTGGCATAAAGCTTGTCTAATCACAAATTCTGCACAGATTAAAGGCTCTGTCCTGCCCTTGGTGACCATGTTACACATTTCAGCTTCTCATATCAGTTTAGACTAGTACTCTTTAAATCCAGTCTTATTCAAAATTAAACAAAACTCTGCCATGATTGTTAAAACAGCCAAACAGAAACACACAAGATCTCAGGCAAAATTAAAAGTGAACAACTTGTGCAAATAGGCAGTGATGCATGGTAGACAAAAGACACAGCTCACAAATCATGGAATGGAGCCATCGGCTTTAATTAGCTCTACCAATTTATGTTGTCCAAGAATCTGGCCTGTTTCTTTAAAAAAAAATGTTTTGGATGTGTTAGAAAAATGGGGTGTATAAATTACAGCTTCCCCTATGACACTTTAACTTGAACAACCAGTACTTATTCAGTCAACTACAATAGGTCTCACTGTCCTTGGCAGGATTACAGAGGTAATAATTTTTAACATGGATGAGCAGCTCTTGAACAATTTCTTCAGTGTATTAAGCATGAAGAGGTTTTTCTTCAGCATCAGGTGTGCATGTCTTCTCCTCACATTTATTTTTCTCCACCCCGCATATTTCCTGTGGCCATTACAGGAGGGGAACCTTCCTTTCCTATAAATGTTTGTCTTCTCCCCTGTCCCTTTTGTGGGAACACCACAAACTGATGATCTTGTTTCATATGCCTTTTATTTATTTATATAATCAAAGATGACATTCACTAGTATTAGAGTATAGGGCTATGACTTCTTCGTTGCTTTCAGAGGAACTTGTGGGCAAAGATAAAGACAGGCTATGATAGATACTCTCAAAGACTTTATCTTGCAGTTTCTTACTGACAAGAAGTCTCATTTGTTTAAAGGAAGCTTATAGTACTCTCAAAACTGCAAGCTTAGCTAAAGAAAAAAAAAGTAGTAGAATATTGTTGACTTATTCTGCCTTTATAAAAAGTTTTGTGGGCCTTGAAATATTCTTTGCTGACAGCTGGACATGAAGGACTTCAAACTGATGAAATAAGAATATAAATATCCTCTACATAATGATGATTGATAGAACATCATGTCTGGTACACAGCATAGATTATCTCAAACTCTGTACCTTAGGGTCTTCATTTTCAGAAAGAGAATTGCTACCAGTTAGGGCTAAAAAAAAAAAATAAATTCAAAGGCTTTTATAGCAAGGGTTTCATCCTTTCACTAATTATCAATCCATTGTCAAAGCAGAGAGCGCTTTTGTTTTTCCCTCTTAACCTGCATTTTCTTCAGTGTTTATTAATTTATTGGAATATATTCTCCCATATTCATATAATGTCCTTAGGCAATGTAGTTTTTGCTTTTATAGAAGAGCTGTATTAAGAATTTGAGGCATTGGTAACTGCAATCTAACTTTGAAAATGCAAATGATGAACTCCCTGTACAGCATCGAAGTCTACCAAAGAATTACAGAAAACAGAACAAATATGCAGGATGAAGTGGAAATAAAATTCATTATACCACATGCATCTGAATAAAATTGTATGCTTTTAATTGTAAATTTATTGCCTCTTTCATAGAAAAAGGTACGCTGAGCTTAATACTGCTGTTTTTCTAAAGTTCAGAAATGAGGTCCAGCAACATAAGACACATAGAAAGACTTTACATGTCTACGTGAAGTATATATTGAAAGAAAATGCCTTCGTTTGCTTGGCCAATTTCTCATTTTAATTATTTGAGACTCCAAACTTCCTTTTCCTTTAAGTAGTATTCCTTAAAGTATGTCTTCTCAGCTCAAGTGTCAGATCAATTAATTTTTTCTCTCTTTGTTTGCTCTAGAGGAGACTTCTTTTATTACAAGAAAAGAAAAAAAATGTACATATGTGATAGTAACTTTAATTATTGAAGGTTTTTGACACCATCGATGAAAACGCTTCCCACAAAGTCAGCTTTGAGTGTAGCCAGTGACAGTGCTGTGAAGGTCAGTCTTCAGATTAACATGCTCACTGTAAAAACGTATGGCAGATTTTTGTACTAACAGAAGTAGTAATGTATGAACTGATTGAAAGAGTAAAAACTTATACCTAGAGCAATTACAAGCCTGCAATACTAAGCAACTAAACAAGCTTCCTTGCAAAATAGAAACTTAAAATTTATATTCTTGCCTATTTCATCTAATCTAAAGTGAATTTGATTGCAAGAAACGTTTTTGTTTTATTTTGTTTTTTTTAAAAAAACCAACCCCCCCCCCCCAAAAACCAAACCAAACCAAAAAAAAAAAAACAAACCAAAAACCCCCCAAAAAACCAAAAAAACAAAGAAAAGAAAAAAGTTCCTTCTGAGACAGTTGCCTGACAGAATTTGGATTGATGGAACTAGATCCCCCATATCTCCCCAATACTAAAAAAATATGCACAGACATTCTGATTCCTCTCACCTCTCAGGGTGTAAATCAGGAAACTTCACAGAAATCAGTAAGTATTAGACTCAATAGCTTTCAGTGTGTGATAGAATTATTTTTTGTCTGGCAGACTCTTATGAAAACTGATTTAGGAAAAAATCGTATCTTTTCAATGACAAGTAAGCCCTCACACAACAAACAGCAGATAGGGAATTGTGCAGTGCTTTGCACCAAATAAAGAAATTGTTCTTTGATAGCATCACCATCATGTACATACTCAAGTCTCATGAGGAGCATGAGTAAAGGTAAGTATGAGACTTCCCTAAAACAGCTGACAGTGCATTGAAAGGAACAGAAGTTTTGAAGTTAAATATTCTGAGACATTAAAAGTATTTACCCCCTTCCAGAACCTCACAAACGAACATATGACTGTGAAAGAATTGAAAAAGGAGTCATAGCAGATTAAAGTGAGAAGTCAGCTGATGTTCTTTGAAACAGAGGATCTGGAAACCATTTACTGAAATACAGAGAAGGCCTTTTTTTTTTTTAATTCGTCTCCCTCCCCCTTTTGTCTTTTGCCTTTCAATAAGATATTTTGAAAGATTGTTATCCCAGAAAAGACACAATCATGCAAATGTTTTCCTTCAACATGAAAATGTAAACTTCAAGTTACACTAAATAAACATACCCCATTCTTATCTAAAACCAGAACGAAAAACAACACAACAGGAATCTAGATACTATTTTTTAACAAACAATTCAACAGAAAAACCCAGATGTCCTATATCTTCATCACTAGTCATATATGTAGTTGATAGATGATACATAACAAAGTGCTATGAGGTGAAGCTTGATGTGTTTTGCACATTCTAGGTCACTCAGAGCAGTTTAGTCTTATGTGTCCAAAAAGCATAGCATAAGGAATAAATAACATTGGAGAAGGGGAAAAAAAAAAAATCTGTCCCTAAGCAGTAATAATTGGATTTGAGGCTTTCTCCAGCACAAATTAGCATTTATGGCATCTGTCCCACAGACCAGATGCTGTAGGACTTTGGAGGTGTTTGGAAGCATCCAGTTAATGGCAGCAAATGGCTGTTAAGAGAAGAAAGGGAAGAACGTGAGACAGAGACCTGTGAGAAAGTCAACACTTTCACCAAGCTCCTCCTCAGAGTGTGATGGGATGGTGGGATCTAAGCCATTGCTCAAAGCAGATGGAGATATCACTTTTTCTCTGGAGGACTCAGGGGGAAAAAAAACAAAGCAGCAACTTCCTCCCTAAATGTTTTCATTTAAGTAAAGAAAAGCAATTTGACACGCTCCACATGTGCACCTAATGTGGTTTTATCAATCCTCCCAAGAAGTGAAAGGATATACTACCTCCTATGCTGGATTAGCTCCTTTTAAACAGGCAATCCACCATTCAAGCCACTTTGCCATTTCAAGAAATTCTAAATTTGCCTTTAGCTCTGTGCCAGCTTGTCAGAGTAATTCTGGTATGTGGCAAACCAAAACAGTGCAAAATGCCACTGAACATTTTGTTCCTTGAGAAAAATTAATGAAGATGGGGATGGAAAGATTACAATTCTTCCAACGGCATAATTATCTTAAAACATTTAGTGAATTCAGTGTCTTTAGGACATCTCAGGCTTGATGAACTGTTACATTGCAATACTGCACAATTTTGCATGAACTTTCAAAATCCATGTGAAAGCTGCATGCAGGCAGTAGTGTTACTGGAGTCTTTGTTCATACAACACAACATTCTTTAAAATTTAGACATTCACAACAAATTTAGACAACATCAGGCCTGAATGATCCAGAATGAGTGAGAAACATCAAAGGACAGACAATTGATGTAAAGGAGCAGAGAAATACAGAGACCAATAAATCATGATCAACAAAGTTAAACCAGTGAGATTTAGAAATTGTCAGCTTCTCGGTAATACCCTTTATTTTTCCTGCTAGATAGAAGAGATGCACAAAATCTCATTTCATTTGTATCTTTCCTTACTTTTGAATTTGCAGATTCACATGACCAGCCCATCACTGTGACACTAAGTAGCACTGTTCTGGAAATTTTCCAGAAAAATGCTGTTTGTTTTGAACTGGAAAGAGTGATGCTGCCACTATCATAAGCATTTGTGGTGGTCTGTAAACATTATGGCTAACATTTTACCTGGAAAAGTTCCCAAAAGGCTGACAAGGGATTGAATATCCCTCTTTCCCCTTCAGCTCCTTCAATTACAACTTTGCTATTTGAGAACAATTTGCAGTTTACATGTTGAGTATTTTCTGGAACGTGCAAGACCCATCTGCGGTTCCTTGGCTAAACTGGTTGAAAGCCATAACCATCAAACTATTAGCCCAGCTAATTTCTTGTGTATATGCAACTCTTTGTTATGACAAATATTCCAAGAGACAAATATTTAAGATCTAGAAGACATGTTTTCAACAGTCTGTTCCAAGAGATGTTTATACACACATGTATATATGTATATATTTATATAATAGAACAGATCCAAAGTTTGAATGGAGAAGAACTTTAGCACAGCTAGCAATAGCTGGAGCACCACCAGACACAAGCAAGCAGTGCTGTCCGCATGGTTTTTCCTCATCTAAGACCATAAGCAGAGCAATGCAAAAGAATGATGAAGTGCAGGGTCAGTAAGAAACAAAGACAGCAGATGAAATAACCCATTTGGAGCTAGATGAAACCTGAAGCCAGTGAGCATCCAAACTCTGCTAGGTTAAAAGGGAGGAGGATTCGAATAAAGGGAAGGAGGAATTGTCCTTCAGCTTGGAAACTGAATCCATACAAATGGCGTGTTTAGCAGTTTGTCAGTACTAACAGCCCAACTGCTTTTTCTTCTGGCCTATGCATAAGCAATGGGAAATTGAGGATTTTAAAAAGTGCCTGAATAATTTGCCTGAAAAAACACAATTGAATTAAAAGTCATCATCACTTGGCATTTAAAATCATTTGGTAATGAAAAGTCATCATTGGGCATTTTCAAATTTCCCTTCTTAAAAAAAGTCTTCAGAACAAGTTTTAGACTCTTAATTTTTCCTGAATAAATCTCATCCAAAATAGAGCTTTCAGAAATAGATGACCATTATGATTTAATCAACAGCCTTTTGAAATTAATATTTCAAACCCTCACATTCTACATGCAACATGAATATCTCAGGAGGAAAAAAAAGGCACAGAATGCTTTGAAATTATGAAAGTTTGAACACACACTCCATATTTTAAAATGTCATCTCATAATTTCCTGTGTGCTGGGCCATTTGTTACTTTACTGTTGGCCAAGAATTGCTTCACAGGCTTTCCACAAATACACACAGCCTGTAATGGAAGATGGGAGAGGGAAGAAAAGGGGTGTGCAACCACAGGAATATCAGCTCTGCCTGGAGCTTATACATCTCAAAAGTAGAGGATTGGATAGGGGGATCCTCTACGTATTTGAATTAATAAGTTTTGCTGTTCTGACATGAAATGCTGCTTGCTTGCTTATCTTTATGAAGAGAAGATGGAATTATCTTTCATTGCCTTATCACACATTGCTGACACAAACTGTTCTAACTATTAACAAGACCAGAACATACAAACTTCTTTTATTTTTAAGAAAAGCTCTTCCTACCTATATGGGAAAAGAGCAAAAAATCTTCATTCTGGTGAAAATCCAATGATATGTTGAATAAATTCAAATTCATTTTATTAGATTTCTTATTTGAAATTAACCTTGAGAAACTGAAGACAAATAGCTCAGCATACTTTTTACTAGACAGTGTGATATTTAAATGGTTTGAAAGAGACACTAGTACCATGTAAATTAATACTCAGTCATTCAGTCCACCTCCAAATCAGGCTCTATCTTTCTCTAAGTGGTACCAGTTGTACATTTTCCTAAGCTGCTGTTTGTTAGTTGAAATGTGTTCTTAAGAAGAGATTAAAAAGAGAAATGTTAAGCGTCAGTAGCTACTATTGTGTGCATTTGTCTCCTTGCTGAGAGACTCACAAGGTGATTACAGCTGGACAGAATCGGGTCAATATAACATTACAAAATTTTAAGAAAAATGTATCAGCTCCTCCCTCCTCTCTGTATTTCCCCCATCCTCCCACTCCCCAAACTGCATTCCACTAATTGCACTTTCCCTTCACCTGATTTTACTTCAAGGCTTTTCTATTATCATTTATAGCCTGTAATTCAAGGCTGTTATTCTCTTTACAAAAGAATCAGCTATATTGAACTGGAAATCTCACTCTCTATTTATTAATATAGTTTAAAGAAATTCTCAGATTTTTGTTGCTAACTGCTCACTTGGGTTGAAATGTGATGCACTTGTTGGCAGTGTTGCCCCAGAGGGGCTGCAGTGAGACAGACTTACTCAAGCTTCACTTGAACACAGAAATGAAAATCAATAAACAATTTGAACTTCTCAGAAGAGAATTTTTCTCCTCTAATGAATATACAAGCTTGGTTACAGCTTAATTTAAAGATTGAATTCGCTGTGTGTTTTTTCCCTGCACCAGGAGCATGACAAACACAAGCTTCAAGTGACATGTCCCAAAGGGAGCCTTATTGTTAAAAAGAAAAAAAAAGAAAGAAAGAAAAAAAAAAAGAATTAAAAAAAAAAAAAGGCAAGCAAATGAACAGCAACAACAAAATCCCCGTCCCCATGACAGTGAACTACCCTAAAAATAAGAAAACTAACACATCTGCTTTGTAAGTAACTGCACAGATCCCTAAACTTTAAAGTTTAAGTTTTTGCTGGGGCAATTTTTTTAATATGTATATTTTTGTTTGCTTTTATAAGAGACTGCAAATAGGGTCAGACTACAGTGTAGGGATGTGGTTGTAAATTTTCCACCAGCTGAGCATATCTGAATGCAGGATTAAAGTGCGTGCGTGTTCTGTGGGTTAGTTTCACAGACATGCACAAAATCCTATCTATTTACAACTTTTGCATTCAATATTTGTATGTTATTTCTGTATAATGTTATTTCTGTAGAAATTGAATTAAAGAAAATTACTGTAGAGTCAGTGTTTCCAACGCAAGGCATACTCACATTCAATATTGACTGTCAGAAGGGCTAGCACTGTGATGAGCTGCTGTGTTTTTGTTTTGGAGAATTTCTGCAGAGCAAAAGCAGTTGAGCTTGATAACTATCTGATAGTTTGTCTTGGCAAAGTGATTAGTTGAAAGCCACAAAAGTAACTGTGTACAGAGTTTATTCTTCAGCTCATCAAGAAACAGGCTTAAATTAGAAACTACAAAATGAAAACCAGATAAATCTGATCTTATTAAAAAAGTGCATATCATCTAAGTAACATAACAAAATAAGAGAGATCTATTTCAAAACCAGTCCTAAAAATATAGTGTTATTCTAGAAAAAAGAGAGTGGGAATGTAGATACCCGAAAGTGTAAATTTCAACCAGTTCAGTTATCTTGATGCAGTTTTTATATAGATAAGCCTCTAGAGAATATATTTAAGGCATTCACATAGATAATAGGTAGCTTGAGTTTCCAAACCAAATAGGTTAGAGCCACATTTTTGATGCAATACAAAAATCCTAAATTTCTTTAGCTCCTGAACTATTTTTCATGTTTGCAATCTTAACACCCCACTCAAAGGAATCTCTAAAGCTTTTCATTTAAACTACAATTATTCTTTTGTCTACTGGGAACCCAGTGCAAAGATGATGTCCTGTGTGAAAGAAGCAAGCAAGCTGAATATTAATTAATGAATGCTACTTAATATGCAGAAGAAGAGGAGCAACAATCAGTCGTGAGCCCTTACATATTAACTGGTAGATCATTGTTATTCTGGGAGGCATCATAAGGCCAAATGCAGGTTACAACTAGTTTAGAAAATCCCTTTAATTAAGAAACATGAAAGTTTAAGTCTCTCATTATAAATATCTTATTGTGGCCATAGAAGACATCATTAAATAGTATGATGGTATAGCACTTCTAATGCAGTCTGAGGTGATGAATTGGGTTTAGGCTGTTAATCTGTTTGCAGTGGGATTCAATAAACAAGCAAAACACTGAATTTCCACTGTTTTTCCTAAGATGCAAAGAAACAAGTTTTCCTTTTCTTAAGGACCTGGGAAGGCCATGAACAAACAAATCTCCATGAAACTCTTTTCTTCAAGTAGGTGGGTCAGGAGTTTCACAGAAATAGGAGAGTCACAAAACTGCTCCCCTGCTGGTCACTTGCCATGCCTATTGTCAGCCTTGCATAACAGAGGTGAATATGAATTATGTTGTCCAATACTTTTTGCTTTACTAAATTAACTGAAGCAAAAAGATATAACATTCTCATCAGCAAGTCTCTGGTCACATTGCTAAAGGCAACTCCCCTTCTTGTTCCTAGTTATCTGATGAGAAAACAGACCTGTAAAAAGATGGGGTGTGATGTAAGGCTGCTTAAGAAGGCAACATCAGATGAAAATGGCTATGACTAGATGGCTATAAGCTCTACAAATGGAATAGGCAAGATAGAAAGGGTGGTGGGGTGGCTTTCTATATTAAGGAGTGTTTTGATTTCATGGAGGTCAACAGGTGTGATGGACCAGTTGAACGTTTACGGGTAAAGTTGAGGAAGGCCAATGAGGCGGATATCCTGTTGGGAGTTTGTTATAGATCAACCAACCAGGATGAAGAGGTTGGTGAACTGTTCTATAGACAACTGGCAGGAGCCGCAAAACCACAAGCCCTTGTTCTTGTGGGGGACCTCAACTTACCAGACATCTGCTGGAAATATAACACAGCAGACAGGAAACAGTC
>JANHGN010008269.1:37903-92588 GCA_024605025.1 Megaceryle maxima
AGAGTGGTGAGGCACTGGAACAGGCTGCCCAGGGAGGTAGTGGAGTCATCATCCCTGGAGGTGTTTAAAAAATGAGTAGATATAGCATGTGAGGCTATGGTCTAATGGATAGATAGATGGTAGGATGAAGGCTGGACTTGATGATCCTAGAGGTCCTTTCCAATCCTTATGATTCTATGACTTTCCAGACAGGGCCTCTATCCTCACCAACACTGCTTTCCCTTTTAAGGAATTTGAAAATAATATTCATAGTTTCACTAATTATTTAAAATCACAAGAATACATTTTTATAATATTCCTACTTCAAATCTAGCATGTCCAATGACAGGGGTGCCAGAAAATCTACAGTTCTTGTTACTGCATGGAACCATGCAACAAATAAAACTAAAATCAGCCAGTGCACTGTAGTGAAAAAAGGTAATTAATTTGCAGATATGCTTCTTCCCAATATGCCTGACTGCAAAAAAGAGAGTAGCTACAGTAAGAATCAAATTCAGTTCTCAACTGTATGCAAGGTTAACAACAACTCTTTTAGCAAAGGACACAGGCATGGGCTTTGATTCTGCTTTTTATTCTGTACAATGAATTATATGAGCCTTTCCTGCATTTGCTGTACACAAAGTATTTTCCTGATATGTTACAAAAAATACATTTCTGCTTGTTAATGGTAAAAAGCTTCTTTGCCAAATACACAGTTTATCTCCAAAGCATTATTTAAATAGCTTTTAAAGGAACATTTTGGACAGCAAGTAAGATGTAGTAGCATCTTACAGGAATTTAATCATAAGCCCTTTATTTTACATTAAGCTATGTGAACATGTTCTTATGCACTTATGTTAAAAATCTTTATTATTTTAGACAGCCTGTACAGTTTCAGCAACTTGAATTGAGAAATATGACCGTTGATTTGGGAGAAGTATACATTTGCATTTTGCTAATATCCCTTCATTAGTCTGAAAATGCAGCAACTCTTGTGGAATACTTGCAGGTTTACCTATCTTAACGTAGAGCAGAGCAATGACAAGAAATCTAACTCAGTTAAGGATTTTACAGAGTAAAATCTTCTTATCAGTACCTGGTACTATTTATAAAGAACTCTCCATTCCTGGAGAGCTACATGGTGTGATGCAGTCTTGAAGAATCTGATTAATTCCCTTTTTCTCTTTGTTTATATAGCTAACTATCTATATACAATTAGCCCTGTGCAGATGACAAGAACAGGTAAGACTAGAATGGATGATATTTACAACATATGGAAGACAAATGAGTCAGTACTTCCAAGAGCCTCCTGAAGTGGTGTAGAAACATCCACTAAGAAGTAAACTGCCTTTGACATGAAGGGAGCTGGAGTTGTCCAAGAACACTTTAAAAATCTCACTGGTGATGGAAAAATCACCAGGTGGCACTGTTACGTATCAATCATAAAAGTTTGCATCTGTTCGCTGTCTTCTGCTGGGTGGGGTCTCCCCAGTTCAAGAGGGACAGGGAAATACTAGAGAGTCCAATGGAGAGCTACAAAGATGATAAAGGGACTGGAACATCTCTCTTAGGAAAGGCTGAGAGCCCTGGGGCTGTTTAGCCTGGAAAAGAGAAGACTGAGAGGAGATCTTACGAATGTTGACAAATATCTGAAGGGTGGGTGTCAAGTAGAGGGGGGCCAGTCTCTTTTCAGTTGAGCCCTGGGATAGGATGAGAGGTAATGGCAGCAAGGTGAAACACAAGCAGCTCCAGCTCAACACAAGGAAAAACTTCTTTACTGTGAGAGTGACAGAGCACTGGAACAGGCTGCCCAGAGAGGTTGTGGAGTCTCCTCTATGAACAATTGACTTATTTTCTTAATCTCCTGTTCAGAGAAAGCTTTTAATGCCGCCTACCATCCAGATTGTTTTTTTGTTGGTTGGGTGTGGATTTTTTGTTTGTTTGTTTGTTTTGTTTGTTTTTGTGTTTTGTTTTTGTTGTTGTTGTTGTTGTTTTGTTTGTTTTTGGCAAGAGAAACAGCAGGCCACAAGCAAATCTGTCCTTTTTGTGCAGAGATCTGAGCGCTTTTCTAAAGATCTGGCTTCAGAAAACATACCCCATTTGCTCTCATAATTTTCCTTCTCCTAAATTCAGTATCATACTTATACTCTGTATACTTAGATGTTTGCAGACTGTGCAGGTTGTCAGGATGCAGTGTATGTTTAACCAAAAATAGCTTCTCTGAACTTAAAGGCAACACAAGCCATGGGCCATACCAATCACATTAAATAGCCCATTTCTAATGGGAAAACCTCTCCCTCTCTAGCTTTCCAAATTAATTAATGTCTGAATAGTCTAACTGATGTTGGTAACAGAAGAACGAAGGTAGGTTGTTTACTTTGAGACACCATCTCGAATTCAACGTGAGGTAAGGTTACACATTGCAAAGAAAATGTCACCTTCCTCTCTCAGAAGAGATGGCCGTGATTGAACAGATTTCACAATTAAGTAATTTCTCATAGCTAGAAAAAGACTCCCGAATCCAAAAAAGAACATAGCAAGGAGTGATCGCAGCTCTGCATTATGAGAGGATATAACACCTTGCATTATAATTACCTGAGAAAACACTACATGGAGCTTAACACTCCTGAAAGTCAAATATAAATTGGTACTTAAAAAATATCATGTAATACTGACAAGTCATTTTAAAATAACTCAAGAGCTTCCCTACGATGTAGCCTTGGATCCACCATCTCCAGTAGTAGTTAATGTTTACTTGCTTTTTCTACATTTGCTTTTTTCCCCTGTAGATGCTTGAACTGCATGATGGATATCAGCATTTGATTAAAAGAGCATTGCCAGAAATTGCAATTTAAGCACTTTGTGAAAGAATCATAATGTAACCAATAACCTAGGTGTTACAGGCAGCAGAGTAGCCCGAGGTTCACTCTTCTAATAGAAAGAGTTATATTCTGTTTACTAGACAACCTTAATTTGCCATCCAAACTGAATTAATTAATTAGTTAAATCAGTGCTTAGCACCATTTATTACCTTTAAGTAACATCGCTGAAATTTAAATGAGAAGAATGTGTAAACAGTTAGTAAGATGGGAAAATAAGAGCCCCATGAATGAAGGGATATATACTTCGCTTCCTGATAAAAGGGAGGGAAAAACCCTCAGCTGTTTCTTAGCAGCTAATATCTCCAGCTGTGTTACATGTTTTTCAGTTACAGTTGTGAGATCTGGATTTACCTTACTCTCTCTTCACCATTCAAAACATTCTTGAGGACCAGAATCTCAGCTACAAATAACAGAGCAAGAATCAAAATAAGAAAAGGAAACAATGAAAAAGGAAGGGCAGTGTTTTTAATGTATATACTCCTAAATTGTGTGTGTAAAACAATAAATTAACACATTTGTGAAGAAATAATTTCAAGAAAATTATTCTCAGATTAATTTTAAATCTCATATGCCCATGTTTACTTAGCAAGTAATAACTGAAATCTCTACATATTCATGCCAGTTAATACAGAAATTAGACAGAATGGGTAGAGAAAATTTCTGAGATACTTTCAGGCTTTTCTTTTAAAATAAAATATACCACAAAAGGGAATAAAGAAATTCTTTACCCAAATTAATGGTGAATTATTTTGTCATGAGAATAGAAGTTTATATTCATTTAAATGAAAGCACATAAATTGTTCTTGACAAGAAAAACAAAGCTAGCCTTAGGCGGTATTTTCATTATAGAAAAAGGCACATGTCCATGAATATCTAGTATAATATTAACAAAAACTGTTCAATTAGCTATGCATGTGCCATTGTTATGAATATTTATTTGCATCGCAACTAAGTAACATTGATACCTTTTTTTTCAGCCTGTTTATAGATAGAAAATGAAGTGAACATTACTGGTCTGTGGAGAGCAGTAAAACTTCTCCAGAGAGATAGTTAGACAGAACACTTCTTATTAGGACAACCTTCTTCACTAGTGCTTCTTTCATTCTTTTTCACATTGGAAATCTACTTGAGGAATTATAATCCCTTTAAAAGTAATTGTGTTCCAATTGACAGCCTAATCTGATATTTTCTGTAAAGAAAAATTATCAATGTAATAGCAAGCTAATACACAAGTTAATTTTTTTCTGAAGTCAATTCACTTGAATTGTGTTCTATTTATGTCAAACTTCCCTCTTCATAAATATATACAAAAAAAAAAAAAAAAAAAAAAAAATTCTGGTAGAAAGCATTGCAAAATAGCAACCTGAAAGCAAAGCAAGCTTTACAGGTGTATACATACAAAAACTATTATGCTTATCCTTGATAAGCTTAGGAATAATTTAGAATGGTTATATCTGTTGGAATATTTATGGTTACCAATTCAGTATTAAATATCATGTGACTTATGTCTCCCATTATGAAGAATTTTTGAATACTAAGCATTTGTAATGAACTGCCTGTAAAAAACTGCAAACCTGAGGCCTACTTTGGCAAAAATATGTTTGTGTGATTAAAAGTATTGTTCTGTATATGAATAAAGGTATTAGCTCCAGCACTTGCTCTAGGAGGAATTTCAAAGAATGAATCATTAGAATATTAGTCACTAATAGAAGCCGAAAAAGCAAAATTAATTGAATAAATTTGTCCCATTTCTGATTGCCAGAAAAGAAACCTTTAACAAAATGGTTAAGGAATAATTACATGAGGTCTCTTCAAATCTCATTAATCATAGATCTTATTCTAGTTTCCATTCTGCCATTCCAGGAACCCTTTCTAAACTCTGGTAAGGTCACCAGAAATCATTTTATTTAGTGCATAAGCACTGAACACAGAAATATCTCAAGTCACTGATTCTCCTAACTATTTCTGAATGATTGAGGTAAGAATCAGTTCTGTAAGCTATTTTAGAATTAGTCTCTGTTCTTTTCTAGGCTTTATAAAGATATTATTAATATTACCTTCTCAGCAGCACAAAGCCATGCACTACATGAACGTATTTTTAAAGCAGATAACCCTTTCAGTATGTTTTGAAAAGGACAGAAACGGTGAAAAGTAAAACATAGCATAACTATAAGATGCAATTGTAGTCCTGTTAGAGTTAAAAGAATATCAATTATATTTTCAGGTGGCTTAAAAGAAAGCAAACAAGCAAATATAAAATGTAAAGACTGCAATAGGTTTGTATATAGAAGACAATTTGCACACACAGAGATAGTTAATGTCTAGATGGGTTCACTTTATTCCTTTCCAGAACAAGGCTTGAAAGTAAGATACATTTTCTGTAGTTGATCTTTTAAGCACATGCAACAGAACATCCTCTATAAAATATGATGCTTTTCATAGTGATACACAGAGAAAGAAAGGATAATAAAAATGTAATAAAGTATTCCTCTGAGAAAGACTTTGTTTAATTTTAATGTGTCCAGAATGAAGACACTGGTAAAAAAAGACCATCTTGCAGATGATGAACTGGGTAGGAGAAAAAAATAAGAAAGGGCAAGTGACATGATCTGGATAGGCCTCAAAATTAAAATATCAACGGATCAATTTTTGTAGACCACTGCCAAGAAAGATGCACGTTCAAACTTGTTATCTGTTATAACATGAGCTGCATGCCCCTTTTACTACTCTCCCTTTGCAGATGTCACACTAAATGCGTAACACTGCCATCATAAAAGTGATAGGAGTTGTTATCGCAAGTGGTGTATGTTGTGTGTCGGTGATGAGATAGGAAGAGACAAGCACCAGAGTAATTTTGCTGGTAATTTCTTTTGATGAAATACTCGCAAGTATGAAAGCAAGAAAAAGACAAGATAATAAATGATAGGATTCTGTGAGAGTTAAAAGAAAGAGATTCCTGGTTAACTAGACCTTTTTCTCCTTAATTCTGAATGCAATGTCTACCAAGCCAGTGACAGTGTGGTAGCAAAGCAGTAACAGTCACCGTGAAGATGTGGTAGCACAGACCTGAGCATGAACTGTACAAGCCCTCTGGGGACCACTGCAATTTTTCCTGTTACCTGTACTGGCTAAATTAAAGATAGTGTGTATACACCTGATTGTGTTATAATTGTGCAGTCATTTGGCTGTATAGGCACAGCAATCAGTTAGGTGCTTAGCACTTGGATGATGAAATTCACACAGTAAGATCAATAGATATATTCAAGTGACCCAAATGATGAAATTTGCCATTTGTAAAGAAAAAGCCTAAAAAAAAAGAAAAAAAAAAGAAAGGAGCTGAGCAGGCAAACCTCAACCCTCTGCAGCTTGGAGCTCAGCGAACCTCTAAAGTTACTTTAGTTTTATCTCATCTTGTCACTGCAGAACAGCAAGTGTGTTACCTCATGAAAGGAAGAGGAGGGAGGAATGGAAGGTTAGATGAGCTTTCCTGCTTGTATTTTAATTCCTCAAACTATAAAATTCCATTCTAAGTTTATTTTAACAACCCCTTAGATGGAAAGGAAAGTTCTTGATTTGTTTGTAGTCTGCTCATAGACCCATTCCTTGAGAGATACAATGCTGCAAGATCCAGGCCCTACCCCTTGCTTTTCCCCAGGTGTCTGCCAGAACTTCAAGCACTTGCCTGGAACAGAACTATTTCTTGACACACTCAAATAGTGCGAGAAGAGATGATCGCGCATTGATAGAATTCAATGGTACAGGAGTTTGCAAAGCCGACAGGTTTTCTAGATTTAATGTGATATTTAAATATTTTGTAGTTAAAGGCTATGAAGGCACCAGTCTCCTTTGAAGATGATGGAAAAGAGCTTTCTTCATTTCTTTCTGTTGGTGACTGAGAGGCTCTGTGGGTCACTTTAGATATTTCTTGTCTTATTGAACACTCTGACCCTGGACATTCACTAGATTTAACATGGCATCAAAAGCATCCCGTGAAACTGAGCGTAAGAGGTGGCATGAAGCATGGCAGCACCCAGGTTGAAGGGCTTCAACCTGGAAGCATCAAGTATCCTTCTGCATCTTCCAATGCAGTGCTCAACTGAGAGATAGTACTATGGTAATGATTTGTGCAGTCAGCAGGAAAAAAAAAAAAAGCAAGCAGCTATAGGGAAAGCTGTGCAACTGGATAGAATTATTAAGAGACATTTATTATGCATGTTAAAACCAAACAGGACACAAGAGAAAACTAGCACACCAATCTGGCTTTTGGTATTCAGCTCTCACACGGGGAACCTTTAATCTGATTGAACCTATGTGGTAACTGTTTGTTCTTCCTGACTGGGAGTGCACATGTGTATATGATAGTACGATGGCAGCAGTCCAGGCTATTAAATGGAGCAACTACATTCAGTAAGAAGTAAACAATAGCATTAAGCCTTCTATCATTTTTTGCTATTAGACTGAATCTAAAGTTTTCAAAAGAACATGTTAGGTGCTTAAAGTTATACTGGCTACTGTTTCACTCCTAAATACGAAATTTCTTTTCTTTGATAGATTATGAGCCTAAGCCACTTCAGAATTTCAGAAAAAAAATCTCCTGTGCTTGGTTTTTCTCTTTCCCTTTCCATCTTTCATCATAGTCCAATATGTTGAGAGATGGGGGCTGGTTTGAACAGCAAATTCCCTAGAACTCAGAACACTGAAATTCTTTCAGCATTTTATTCAAAAAGGAGAATTGCACCAGTAGCATCCACCATGAACAGCCTGTTTTATCACAGGCTGGCAGCATCCATCTCAGCTGTTGGTGTTTTCTAGCAGACTTCTGAATGCCCTCAATCTTGGTCATTCCACTTAGAAAGCAAGATACTTTCCAAACTCTGTGCAGTAATAAAATTGTGGCATATATTTAGATGCCATATTCAAGTATAGGAAACAATAGTTGATAGAATATATAAGATTTCTAGGAGTTGTGTAACCTTCACTTTATGCTTAAACTGTAAGTAATCTGTTCCACACTGCTCTGCCCCACCCTTTTTTCCAAGGGAAGAGAACAAACAAATATTTGGACTGCCACAATAGCATTAATAAACATGAGAATGCAACAGCTAGTGTTATTCTACAGAAATGAATGAATAAATAAATAGACTATAAGCACTTTATTCTTCTCACATAATTTCTTCTCAGTGACATTATTGAACAGACTGTTGAAAACAAACATCGTTAAATGAGAAAAGAAGAGCAGGAGCCTGTCTAATTCCCCACTGCAACATTTTCCAATGACGAATGCTCCCTAAATGGATTTAGCTTTTTGAAAAGAAGTCAGAGAGAAATTTGATGTGGCCCCCTGACCCCTGGTAAGCACATGTATCTTCACCTGTCACATAACACACTGGCACTTGCTTACTTTTCAGCAAAGACTATTGATTTTGCTTATTGGCTGCAGGCTAGTCCATAAAGAACAAATTACAAAGTCAGAGGTCTACAGTTAGCAATTGCTTGCATGATAACAGGGAACTCAGCACAATTCCCACAACACAGTATTAACATTCTCACAAATATGTGCAAACCTAAAACATATACTTCTGCTGTGAAGTCCTCTGTATTTTCAATGATATACAGCAAGTGAAACACACAGAACCTCCCCTACCCTCGACAATGATCAAAAGCTACAGGGATTTTTGCCCTGTACCTAATCTACACCTGTAGTTTAAACAATTTCTTTATGTAGAACAAAGAGACAGAGGATTAAGCAATGGTTACGTTCTGCTATTAAAAAAAGGAAAATATTTGACATAACCTACTGTTATTAACAATGTCTGCACAACTAAATTTTACATGAGAAAAGCCAACATTTTGTCTTCTAGAAAATGTATAATTATGCTACTTCTTGGGAGTCGTAATGAAGTTTATCTTTGTCCATCCCTTTATAGATGACCTTGGGAAAAATAATTTGATTTTCTGCACCTTGCTTTCATCTTTTGCAAAATGGGATGCAATACTGTCCTCCGCTGCTGAAGTGCTGTTGAAACCCACTGCTGAAAAGTCCATGCAACAGACGGTTTAGCCCAGCTTTAATTGCTGGAATGGAACAGACATTAGAGAAGAACCTCCAGTGAACATCAAAACTGGAGAGTCTGAGCTGTTTTCCAAAAAACACATTTTAATTTTTGGATATTAAATAATACTTTCACAATATCATAATTGCAGTTGTCTTTTAATACTTAACCACATATACTGCTCACTGGCATATATTTTTTAGTATAAAGTCATGAGAACAACAAAGAGGCTGATTAACACCATTTCAAGCTCAAGAAATTTATGATAGTTTCAAGTGGAAAATTATTAATGACAGATAACAAAAGTGGACTATTGCTTTAACTTAATTCCCTAGACAGGGCTGTTTTCTTAAATTTAAAAATATATTTTTCATGATAAAATGCATTGATTCAGCAGGACATGCCAGATTTAAGGAAAAATTTCCTTGTCTAGAAGACTTGGCTGGGGGGAAGAGATTCAGAATTTCAAAGGTGGGTTACAGCTGAGCATATCTGAAAAGCCTAAGTCAGTTCCCTGATGAAATCACAGTTCAGGAAGAAAGAGCAACCAAAAGGACTTTTGGAAACTCATAGTAAGTGTTGACTTTGTGCATTTCTATTATAGACTGTTTTGCTTTGAGTTAACTGATCACCAGTTAGCTAGAACTAGTGAGTGTAAGTGCTAGTGCTGACACTTCCTAATGTTTCTGTTTTGTCCTAGGACTTACCATCATAAGAGTCTAGAATAATAAGCTGCACAAAAAGCCTGACAGGACAAAATAATCTTGCAGAGTAATCTGTAGGGAAAACTCTGATCAGTGATTTCCCAAGATATGGGCTCTCCACTGGGAACACACAGTCAGATGTGTGGGTGAAATGACAGTCAGAAACAGGCAGTCATAATGTAAAGAAAGGGTCAGGACAATCTATTGGAGACATGGTTCCAAGTTTAGTAGGACTTCAGAGGTAGTAGCAAATTATGTTTTATTGCTAAGAGATAGTTTGTGTTGTCTGGGGTAGACAAGGACTAGACATCAGTTTGAAGAGGCATGGGTATCCAAAACTGAACTGTTCATCTTAATCTGAGCCTGTAATTCAAATCTCTTCTGACTTTCAGCCCTTACTTGCATGGGAGGCATGCACATTACAACAGGAATCTCTAGAGATACTCAGCCCTGCTCTGGCACCTGGAAACTAAGAAACATCCAGTACCCTGAAAACAGTACACAATCTCATCAACAGATAGACTCTGATGATTTGTAACACTGGAGAGGAAACACAACTTCTCCTACTTCAGAAGTGTCACCATAAAAGATAAAAAAAAAAGAAAAATTCAATCACTGGAACACATACTTGAGACATTTTGTTATGTAAGATGTTCTGAACACCTTTAAAGATGGTTTTTGACTTTAAAGAGAAAAAGTCTGCTCAATCCTTTGTAATTTCAGGTACATGCTCTGACTGTCCAGAGAAGATTCCAGGTGGTGGATTCTGTTAGCCCTGCTTGTTATCTGGGCTCCAGAACAGAAGTACAGTCTAATGCTCCTCTGCTTAACAATTCCTCCAGTGTCTCATTTAAGATAGTATAGAAGCATAGAATCATTTAGGTTGGAAAAGATCTTTAAGATCATTGAGTTCAGCCATAAACCTAACACTGCCAAGTCCACGACCAAACCATGTCCATAAGTGCCACATCTACATGTTTTAAATAACTCCAGGAATTGGTGACTCAGCCACTTCCCTGGGCTTGACAGCTGTTTCAGTGAAGAAATTTTTCCTAATACCCAATCTAAATTTTACATGGTTTGTCATCTCCAAAGGGGAAATTAAACTTCACATTGTACAGAAAACTCAGGTTCTCTTCTCTGGATTCAATAGTGAGATCAACCTAAAAGTCAAGTCATGCTGTACCTAACACTTACTGTGCCTACTCTGTAATGCTAATGGTGACCATGTTTCTTTAGAAATAGATGTTCGGAGCCTTCCCATAAGAAAGTCCTAGGGGAGAGACATGTCACAGTTTTGGATGTCTTAATCAAGGTCTACAGCCAAAACAATTCAGCATTGTTGTGAATCCAAGATGATAAATGTGGCTTAGGCTACAACTAACCACGTTGAAAACCTGGACGTAGAGAAGTCTTCAATAAGCCTCATAAATCTACATATTGCAATCTTTCCATTACAAAAAGTTAGGCTTCCCTTTCATTTACTACTATGCAGCTCACTCACTTTCCCCTTTAATACCACAATCCAGACTCAAACTTCAGTCAGTTAATGGGATACCAATATGATACTGTGGATTGCACCTCTGTCTCTATTCTACAATGCAAAAATATCAAAGGAGCTGGTAATAGAGAAAGCAAGTCACTATACTGAACTGTAATGCAGAAATCACATAAGATGATGCATGCAGCTTCATATGCAAAATTCTGATGGTATTGTCAGTTACAGAGAGCAAAGCAGCCCAGTGAGTTGACCAAAATCTTTGATTTTAAAAGCTCTTCAGTTTTTCTGCTGCAGAGGGATTTTATGGCATATGTCTTCAAGGGTTTGTAAAATTAAAAGTGAAAAAAAAAAAGAGGAATAAGGAAAAAGGCTTACATTACAAATGCTGAAATTGAGATTATTTTCTCAAATGAATGCACATTCTGGGGCTGTAAGAAGACCTACAGTATCAGCAGACATGCAATGGAACACCAACATCTTTGATCCAGCCAAAGAAGGGTATACGGCTGAAGAGAGAGGAGACCATTTGATGTCTAAACCCACTGACCTCTCTGGCTAGGCTTTATAAGGACCTCTAGCTGTAGTGAAGAGCTCATAGTGTTCAGCAAAGAATGCTTATAATTTGATTAAAGAGAATTACCATCATGCAGTATGTGTTATTCCTCATTATTTTCCCTTTTTTACCAAAGCAGAAGATGACTAATCCCATTAAAACTATGAGGGGTAAATTTATAGACATTTAGTAAATTATTTCTGTTCTTTAAAATTAATTTTCTTAACTAATACCTTTCAGTATCTAATACCTTTCAGTTTTGCTTAATGAAGGCGTTTTATGGAAAAATTCTTGTGAATAGCCCTAAAAAAAGAAGAACACTGCAAAAAAAGAAGAACCACAAAGGAGAAGCAATAAAAGGTAGAACATGTCTGGAAAGTAGTCCTTTCTTCTAACCTTGCTCAAGACAGTAAGACAAAATGTCCTGTTTTATTACATTTATCAGGCTTTTGTGAGTGAACATAGAGGGAAAAGATGAAGGATCTCCGTGGATGACAGTTAACAAAGCTACTGGTCACAAGAGGCAACCCTAAGAACTTGGGCTGAATTCTGAACTGAAATGCAGATGGTATCTGTTGTTCAGCTCAATGTCAAAAAGCATATAATTACTTTTTCCACATGAGTCTTTATCAGATGAAGGTTTTCTAAGACAGAGGTGTGTTTCTCAACCTCTCATCCTTCTAATTTGTTCAACTGGTATCAAAGAGATCTTTCCAAATTTGACACTTCAGAAATTATTATTATTTGGATAGCAGGGGGAGGATTCTTGGCTTAAAAAAAAAAAAAAAAAAAGCCTATGCTATTATTCAAACGAGGCATCTTAATTTCACTATTAAAATTGAACTATTTTACTGCCAATCCGGATGCCAGCAGTCAAGTTACTTTTCATTTTCTACATGCATTGTCTTCAAAATGAATTAAAATCACATTTTGTTATTTATTGCTATAACTACTTGGTTAGCACCAATGTGGCAGGGAAAAAAAAAAAGAAAAAGGGAAATCAACCTCTCTGAATGAAGAGAGAACTCATACATACATATATACATTCACTAGTACTGGCTTCATTGGGTTAGGTCAGAACAGGGCAAACCATACCCTCTATGCCATCTTCTACAGATTTTTAACATTGGTCACTTCCAGTTATTGACAACCTGCATCTTATAAGACCATGATTCAATGAATAAAATATTGAAATATTTAATACTTCTAATATTGTGGAGGCACACTTTCTATTTCACACTAGTTTTCATAAATCAAAAAAGCAAAACTAATATAAACAGTCTTTTTATGACCCGTCATAAACCTAGTAAGTCATCTAAAATATATAATTATTTAGCACATATGCTAAAGTGACCAATGTGACACTGGAAAATCCTGCAGTTTATTTTCTAAACACTAACCTTTTGACAATGCAAGCTTGAGCTGAACACACAGAAGGCAACTAAAAGACATTTTTGGGCTTGCAGTTAGGTTTGACAAGAGTGTTACACTAAAAATCAACAGTTAAGTTTAGCTGTATCCTCTAAAAGAAACTTTGAAAAATACCTATGTTTACTATAAAATAAAATCCCCTCCCCTAGCTGGGGCTAGAAATTTTAATGAAGAAATTTAAGAAATTTTAAGTAGAATTGTTATGTGCAAGATACCTAACTGTATCCTAAAAGCTGTACTTTTAAGGACATTACTAGGAGTTATGAAGAGTTATAAAGCCAATTTTTATTTCAGGTAAGAGAAAGCACTGCAAATTTATTTCAAACAGTACAAGTCAGTGCTACTGTTTAAAATTCATCAAAGAACACTTCACAAAGACTTCTTATCTATTCAAGCCACACATTTTAAGTGAACTCTTACTAAATTCTCTATGTACAGATCAGGAATACATGTACTCCGAATAAAGAGGACTTCATCTGACAAACTAAAGAAAGAGAGAGGGAGAGGGGAAGTACAGGGTATGCAGCAGAGTCCAAATGTGGAGATCTACTATGCCTTGTAAAGCCTGACTGACAGTGTAGTATGTCAGGCAGGGAAAGCCTCTGGTACCATGGCCAAGTTTTGCTTGTTCCCATGATGTGATTTACTGCCTCTGAACCACGCAGCTTTGCAGTATGTGGACATCTTACAGTGCTGAGTGAAGGGAATGGATCTGTCATCACTCACTGCCAGAAAGCAGTCCTGAGCAGGGACATTTTCAGTCTTCAAAAATGATTGCTGTTACTGGTTCCACTATGAAACGCACAGAGCATCTGCATGGGGACTTCAGTAAAGAGCTGCCAATACAGCATTTGCTTTATGCTGTTGCTTCTGGTGTCTGGTTAAGGCGGCGAACAGACAGATCATATGACTTAAGCCATTGCCAGACCTCATCACTTTTCATGGGAGAACGGAAAAGTGCTGATCCCAAGGCTTTTATGCTGAGGGAAAGCAGATAAAAATCTGCAGGTGTAACTTAAAAAAATTGATATCAGAAGCATAAAATAGTGTAAATAAGGCTGATTCTTTATGGAAGGCAAAGATCAAGCATGTGACGGCAATTAAATGAAAATAACAATTTAGTGATATAAGCATAGAAGAGTGTATTGTTAATCAAAGTGGACAGCATTTTGATTTCCAGAGTATCTGTTAGTTTTAAGCTAAAACCAATATTGATACAAACAAGCACAAAGATGTATGGATGTAACAATTTTTTTTTTTTTTTTTAAATTTTTCCAGTGAAAAGGAACTAGTGATAATTGACTGTAACTCTGCCTGGCTCCATCTCTAGAGAGACATAATAATTCTGGATATATGGAAATAGATTGCTCATTCTAATCCACTATTGTTTTATACTCTTTGGGGCCCACTTCTCAGCTGACGATAATCAATGGTATTAGTCATTGAAACACAGGGAGCTGTTTTACTCCATCACGGTTTCTGGCCTTGAGCAATACTCATATTACACATTTAATTCTTTTCCTAGTAGCAGCAAACTTAATAATGCTTGAACAAGAAGTTGTCTTCTCTCATCCAGCATGCCAGGGAAATCTTAGAAGTGCTATCCATATACTGCTAAATCATACCAAGAGCAGCTACTTAGAAGCTATGCAGTTGTTATGACCCTAGGTCCCCTAAACAAGCTTTTACTTTGCTATCTCCTCAAAAGTTCTGTGGAGATGCTGAGAAACTGATATTTTAAAACCAAGGCAAGAACAGTTTGCTTTTGTGCATATCCTCAACCATTACCAAGATGTTCAGCTTTTTCCATGACTATTTTCTTGGCCTGAATTATTATGTCTGCTATTAAGAGTTTCATAAAACTATGTGAAATTTACCTGGGCTTTTCTAATTTGGGCAGCAAAACAGTTCAAACACAGGGAGAATAACCTGTTTTTCTCAATGCTAAATGGCCCCATCTTAGCTGAATTATCTGCGTGAAAAAAACCCACACACAACCCCACCCCCCACAAAAAACCTCCAAAAAACCAAAAAACCCAAACAAACAACACCAAAAAAAACCCAACCAAAAACCAACCCCACAAACCAAAACAGGAATTGGTTGCATTTCAGTGTTAAATAGCATTTTCATTCCAATTCCAAGCATCTAAAGGGAGCATGAACGGGTATGAGTTTCATTATTCAGTCACAATACTATTAGCAAGGGAGGAGCAAGTTTTAGCACTGTTGTCAGCATGATTATACAGCTTTCTCATTTGCTTTACCTCAGAGAACATACACAGCATGGTCTTGATAAGGTTTGTCATCTTCTCAATGCCTTGGCCATGATGACAGTCAAAATGAATGAACAGATCGGCACTTTGAAGCGCTCATTGATATCTTGAGGTCAGATGTTTCTTGCATGTATCTGGACCATTTCCAGGCACAAGGGAAGCAGCAAGAACAACAGTAGCACAAATGTCTCTGCCAGTCTTCCTCAACTCTATCCTGCTCTATCAGTGAATGGCCTGTCTGGTTAACACGTACCAGAAGTCAATGCATAAGATTGCCTGTTTTTTTTTTTTCCCCAGGTAATGAAGAGCTATTACATCAAAGCAGTTTGGGGGCATTGCTTAAACTGTCTTTCTGAATCTGAGCTAGCTATCAAGTTATTCCTCCCACACAGAGTAGAACAGCTTGGTCCTGCTGTTTAGGGGTCCTTGCCAGCTGCAGAGACGAGAAAGGATTTTTTTCTCTTTACTTTTACTTGTCCTATTTTCTCCTGATCCTTACCATGCAAGTTTGCATTTGAAAGAACACCCAAACAAAAGGTCCAGAGATTAAAAAAAAAGGAAAGGAAAAAAATCGATATGTATTAGCAAGGCATGCAGATATGCAGACCTCTTGTCAATATGAATATTCAAGAACAAATTCTGAAATCCTTAATCTGTTTCAATATTTATTTTTTCTAATTCCTGGTTTTATTCAAGCAAGTATATCCTGAAACTGAAGAACAACATGCAGACGAGCTACAATTGCAAAGATATCACAGCTTCTCTTTGGAGTAAATCACATTAAGAGTGGAGGTCAATAAAAAAACTACCCAAGCAAAAACCTGTGTCGAGATTAAAATAGTTTATAGAATAATAACAGCTCTAGGACATCTGAATTTAGCTGAAGTTTTTAGTTTCTCACCCCCATTAAAAAAGATATTTGAACAAACCCTTTTCAAATTTAGCATTGGCATTTAACATTCTCTGATGTGCATGTTTTTAATCCCTGCCATTGTAAGCTCTGAAGACAAATACTTAAAACTGTCTTAAGCAACCAGTGAAAGGAGTGGCTGGCGCACTTTGGAACAGTCACTCAGAACCAGTGTGGCTGTAGTAAGAAGCTGAAAGGCAGTATCATGCCTCAAGAGAAAGAAGGTGTGTCACCAGCAGGTGAACACACTCGAAGAACTTTACTAATCAAAGTTTTTGTGCTATTTCCATAATGAAAATCCAATGCTATGAAGAACTTTTCCTCCTCAAAGCCTACAGCTAGAATAGATAAATTATAAATCAACTCCCAGAGAGCTTTTGTCTTATGTACACCACGTGGGTTGTTCTTACCACTGTTTCATTTCCAAGACCTCTTGTCCTGGGACTGAGGAGTCACCTTGGGTGAGGTGGATGAACCTTTCAGCCAACAATAAATTGTCTCAATTTCAGCAGCTCAGGCAAAGGAAAACATCTATGAACAAGCATCATGTATAATGCTGCTTGGCTTCCTAGCATATTCTAACACACACTGCTGTCAATGCTTTACTCAAATTGTCCAGGAAGAAGGGTTATATTTAAATGTCCAGTTAAAGATTTAACGTGACACTGCAAAGACAGATTTCAAAACTCTTACAAATAATATGAGGTAGTGCACTGCTACCTACTACATGATTATTCCTATTTACTTGATTAGTCCATTTACTGCTATTTACTTAATGAGTCACATGGAATGTTTTTTGAATGTGTGAACAATAAAATGCAAAAGCCTAACCAAAGCAGCTGTGTAAATTATTCTAACATGAAGGCAGTCTTCAGGTCAAATGGTCAAAAAGAAAACATAGCTCTTCTGTGCATGTTTTTTGCTTTGCAGAAAAAAACCCCAACCCTGACCAATTATTCAGAAGGGAACATATACCAAGGAAAGGTATTACATAGCCAGATGTAACCTACCATCAGTGCCTTGTCCTGTGGTATAGAGCTTAAGTCACCTTAGAAATTTCTAAGTAATTTGAACTCTTGAAGCAAAACACAAAAGACAGGTAATTTCAGAGATATACAGGATCCAATCCAAAAAGAGCTTTGTACATCAAAACCAGCACTTTGAAATGAACCCGTAAATAAAATGCAAGTCTGAAGCAGGTCAAAATACCATTAAGAAAGCAGGAAGTCACTAACCCATTCCAGGGGGGGTCAGGGATACCTCCAAATTAACTGCATTAACAGGTTCAAAATGTGTCAGGTGTGGGTTGCAATTTTCACATCCAATAATTGTGTTACAAGAATGAAAGGGATTACATCTTCCTGCCCTTTCCCTAATGATGGGTAAGTTACAGGTACCAGGACAGAAACATGACTGTGAAGATGTGCTATGCCAACCTAGTACTTTGTACAGGCATATTGCATAGCTAAATTATGACCAATATCATCTCCAAGCAACCTAACTTCATCTTACTCTGTGCCTGGCCCTGTCATATCCGTGTTTCAGTCCTCTTCTTAACCCCATTTCCCAGAGCAAGGACAAGTCAGGATCTTCCCAAGAGACTACCTTTTCCATCCCCTCATCCCAAAACACAAGCAGCTATTGCTGACAGATGTATGTGTAAAATATCAGTAACAACATTCAATGATGGAGATGCCACAGCCTGTCTATCCCACTACCCAACTACCTTTGCCATTAGGCAGCTTTTCTTAAGTCTTAGTGCAATTTAACTGCTGCCTCTACAACAGCTAGACCTGTTGTAGACTTGAAGAAAAACCCCAGTAATTTGCAGAGTCAAACCTCTCCTGTCTGCTTTCAAAGACTTGAAGATTGTTACCATGCCCTGCCCTTGCACCTCCATTTCTTCTTTTCTGCATCTCTTTCACTTTTCTCATTTTGGCCTTATTAATCTTTCTGCCAATATTACCATACTTTGGACTGTCTCCAGGTGGTCTCAGAGGGAGAGAAAGAGGCAGAGGAATGCCAGGGGGAGGGAAGCAGTGGGCACAGCCTGGGCTTGCACCTTTCTGCATGCTGACAGAAGGACCTGGCAGGGCATGAGGGGAGCAGAGCGATTTATGGAAATGAGAAAGGTTCTATCCCCAAACTGAATGGGAAGCAGAGGAGGAAACAGAAATCTGAGGTATAATCCAGTTTCTTGTTTGATCACATGCACTGGCCATTACAGGGGAATGACTAAAAGTAGTCTGTTGGGTTGAAAATTGTCTATTATTTGGCTGTATAAATGAATTATCTTTAATACCTGTCTAAAGAAGTTAATAACCAAATTTATCTACCTTAGCACAAAAAGCATGGCACTTTTTATATATGCAGGGAGTCAAGGGGACATTGCAAGATGGGTTTTGTTTTGTTTGCACGTCTGTGGTTTGGAAGGCACATGGATTCTGGGCAGTTTGAAGTGTGGGGTATTTTCATGGAGAAATAACGAATCAAACAAACCCTCCTTTGAAACCCTGGGTCAGTCTAGAAGATATCACAAACTTGGAATATAGACCCTTACATTTTTATGCAATCTAATCTACAGATTAGATCAGTGGCTCAGCAGCTTGCTGCCACTTACTTATTTTACCTGTATGTGGGTTTACAGACAGGTTGGATTGTTACAGTTGCTAGTTTGATGGACCCTTGACTGATTAGTCTCAATAGGAGACTTCTCTGCACATGCAATTCCCTCCTTCCAACACACATACCTTTTTCCTTTAAACAATATTTCTAGTGACATCTGAACATCTATTTTTTGAAGTCTGCCTGAATATTTTTCGACAGGGAAAAAAAAAAAAAAAAAAAAAAAATCTTCTTGACCACAGAAAGAACTTATACCAGAGGAAAGTTTCTGATCTTCCATAAAAAATTTTTTTTCTCCTGTGACTTTATTTTTTTCTACTAAGATGTTATTAAACTTCTTCTGTTCAAAACTTTTCTACCATTTACAGAACTAAAAAAAAAAAAAAAGTCATTGCCATTTCTTGATATGATCACGTGTTCTTCCCCCCCATAACATAAAGGTTTTCTGCTCCCCGAGAATCTTTATTTTGAGTAGCTTAACTTTTTTTTTTTTTCTCTTTTCTGTTTTATGCTGTTCCCACTCAAGTGTACAAATACTGAGCAGAAGAAACCAGAATAATTATTCACAAATGGGTAGGCAAAACATTCCAGGATCTGATTCCCAGATTGCATGGAATTAGATTCAGGTGCTGAAGAGGCTGTTGTGCTCAGAAAGCTCTTCAGGCACCACTTCTAAGCCTGACAGAGATCATGAATCAGAGCCCTCGGTTGCAGCAGTTCACAGCCAGGGATATTTGTGTAAACTGAAATCAATAATGATTTAAACTGAGGTACCAGGCCCTCAGCTCTATGCCTGCCACCCAGTTGGCTGCCATGACAGAGGCAGGGTGAATCACTGGGACAAGAACATCTGACTTCAAGAGGTCTGATGATTCACAGAGAGGTGAACCTGCACCCTTGGACATCTGCCTCTTCCTGAGATGCACCAGTGTAAACACTGTAAAATTAAACCTGAAAGGACTTGCAGCAAACCTAAATCATAGTTCTGCACCTTATTGACTTTTTTTTTTTAAAAAAAAGTAATCCACAACAAACCAAACAAATTTCAACATATAAAATAGTACTTTCATTCTAAAAAGACTGCTGTTGTGTACATGAAATTTCCAATAGTTTGTGACTGTTCATAGAAAATTAGGATTAGAAAGTGACAAAGTTCTGAAAACATTACCCTGAAAGTACATTATACCAATAATTCATGTGTTCAATTGATTTTCATGTTTGAGAAATTATTTTTTAAACAGTTTTAAGTAGGCTAACTTCAAATAAAATGCCTTTTATTACTTTAATTGCTACAAATACATAAAGTTTAATAGCAAAACAAGGATGTTAGCAGAGTGGAAAACTTGGTGCATGTATATTTGAGATGTGTTACCATTGTTTATGTTGGAAGAATACACACAAATATGTGTAACAACTACATCAGTCTGATGAACATGTCATTTTTAGCAATTACCTCTCTCATTTCATAGTTGTGAAGACAGTTGAAAGAGGATGCAGTTGTTTTAGAAACTCTTTAAAGTTGCAAACCCTCCCCCCCACGCAAATGTCAAGAAACATATGATTTGGTGAAAGCAACCTCCTGAAACAGCCCCTGACCTAAAAAAAAAATAATATTGGAGTTTGAGATAAGAAGGGAACCTCTTACTTTTTTCTACATCTTTGGAAGATAAAATTCAGAATCTTAGACAAAAGTTCAAATTAATCTTATATGTCCATCAAAAACAATTCAGTATCAACAAAGATGTAACTTTTCTGTGAAGTCTTACTACACATGTGTATGTTACTTTCAACACAAATATTTCTACACAATCCAAAGTACACTGTAACTATAGCAGACCTGATTCTGAGAATTCTGAGTCACACAGAGGCAATTTATCATTTATTCCACTGGACTTGTTAGAACTACAGTGAGACAAATGGGCTCATCACAATTGTAGCCCCTTAGCTGCAATAAATAAAAGATACATTCAAATCTATGAGCACTTCCCTATTACTTAATCTTTCCTTTTAATTTCCCCCAAAACTTTACCCAAATAGAAATTAAAGCATTGTGTCTGAAACTGAGAGGTTCATTAGTCCATAAAAAGCACAAGACTAATGTTCTCTACGTGATGGCAAATTACACTTCTTTGTGCGCATTTACAAGAGTTGCTGTGTAAAAGAAAATACTGATGATCATTTAACACAGTAAGAATTCACTTAAATGAACTGCCAGAAGAACAGAACTCTTAAAATAATTGATTTTTTCCCCACATCAGATGAAAAATGCATAACACTGTACAATGAAGTCCGTTTGAGCAGAAGTCATTTTCTGTCCATTAAAAGAAACATAAAATACATGGGGGTACTTAATTAAAAGTCTTAGAAGAACTGATTTGCACACCATAAACTTACAAAACACACACAAATTTAAGTAAAATACCTTAATTAATGCTTTTGCCAAATCTATGGGGCCTCCCAAAAATTTTATAAGCATAGAAAGTTTACACCCACTACACTTAAAAGAATACCGTCTCTTAAAAAATAAATTCCTAACAGTTGCTGCCTCAGTGTTTCTGCCAGCATGCTGATGCCTTACATTTGCTGAATGTATGGAGTGATTTGAAAATGACAGCTATCTCATGACAGGCAATACCAGCAAACAGCCTTTGAAAAAAATCTATACTGACCTCACCTCCATCCAACACCTATTGACAGTTGTCACTCAAACTGTGATATCACATAAACACTTTCCGATCTGCGGCTTAAGTTTCCATAGTAGGGCAAAATCCTGTTAACTTCTGACCCACCTCTCAGACATCCTTTCTGTTGTACTCATGTTTGCAAACTGCTGACAGGTTTTTTGAGTTAGAGCATGTATGGCTTGTGCAACACACACACTTCCTACACTCTTTCTCAAACCCTAGTCAGAAACTTCTTGCTAATCTAAGGTAAAGAAATTTGCATCTGAAAAAGACACAGAGTAATCAAGAGAAAAAAATACAGTATTGTTTGTATGTATTATATGAAAGATGACAACATTTTTTTTCTATGTGATCCACATATAACAAAACGTGGAACAGACCAGTTTTCCCTGTTACCCGTGTCCTTTTATTTCAATACTGTGGATAATGACAAAATGCTGTGATGAAATAATGATGAACCACAAAACCACATTGTGGCTATTGCACAGATTATAAAGAGAGATGAGGAAGCATAAAATCATCTGTGATTAGGAAATTTAGGACCTCTATAAGAAGGCATCAGGGGAAGAAGCATTCTCAATGTTATGAAAAGAATGATTTATAGCTGCTGCAAAGAAAAAAATGTCCAGATATCACAGCTGTTGATATAGTACATATATTGAGAGATTTTAGAAAGATGAAGCATGAATGCATCTTTATAGCCACATCTATTTGCCCCTATGCAAAACTTTTGCCATTTATAACAAACTAAGGAAAGACATACTTCAATCTCTGTCAAACATTTAAAGGAAATAGTATCAGTGTCTCCCCCTCCAGCAGTTCAGTAACAACTGCTTAAGGCTCAATATTTTAACAAATCTACTGATAACATGGACAGGGTTATACTCAAAGGCTATGATGCCTTAATTTAGCCCTTCTTATATACCTTCTCCACCCTAAAAGAGTATGACTTGCTTGAAATAAGAGATGGATCTCTTGGGCTACATGCAAAATAGTCCTCTGGATAAGTAATTTTTTTGCCTTCTGTTCCCTAACCCAAATTGTGGACGTATTTCCTAGTTACATTTTGCATTCTGAGACTAAACACAAAATACAGAGGAAAACCAAGGAACTTCAGCCAGGTTCCTGAAGTAAACAGAAACTTAGTTTTGTAACTGAACTTTTGTAATGCCTGTAATTCACAGGAACTGAGAAATAAGATCTGGTCTTTGTGAAACTGCAGTAGATATGGATCTAGGATGAAAGGCTGTCCTATAAAATTAGGCAGAGTTTGGAGATATGGATTTATTCTTAAGGATATATTCCTTCCTGGATGTCAGGTGCCATTTGTCACACCCTGGATTTTGTTGTCCGTCAGGATATAGGTGGAAAAAAAAATAATTTTAAACTGCTTCATAGCTCAAGGAATTTAGTCAAGAGACATTTTTATACAACAGAGAGAGAAGTCACTATCCATTAAAAAAGAATAAGAGAGCCAGATATATCTAGATTAGTGTGCATTCGTATAGTGGCAGGATGCACAACACCACATTTCATGAAGAAGCACTGTTGCAGGGTATGCTGCATCAGCGCCAAAAATATCACATGCTTTTGGCCTGCCTAGTTTGATACAAGGGTGCAGAAACGTTTTTTGATTGTAATGGGGCTAGAGAAAGATATAACAGTGACTTCTGAATCTTTATGTTCATTTAGTTCATTGATTCACTTACTTTGCTTAACTTTCAGGTTTGAAATTGCATCAAAGTTGTAAAACAATCTCTTTCCAAACTCTGGTCCTGAAATTGATACCACATGGCCAGGCTGCTGTATCCACATCAAGCCCCGTGGACTTCGCCATGGCTCCAAGCAGAGTGTCATCAGTTTTGCTTACACACTGCTGACTGCCAGATCAGAGCTCAAGTTCACTGACATTATGGAGAGGTGCCATTAAACAAAGTGCACACACATTTCCCCCCCCCCCCCAGTTTTCTCCTAGAATAGCTTAGAAAGAGGGGAACACCTGCATAATGAGACTGTCATAACATCCACTGACCCATTACTAAGGATCACACCTGACCTTGAGCCTCTACCTGCTGCTGGCCCCAGATATACACATTTCTTTCTTCTCCTTCCATCAGGTGGGCCTCCCACAGATAGAAGGGGGAAATTTGGTGCCAGGGCACTGCGGCGCTGCTGTTTGAGTATTCATGAGCACTTGGGTACCAAGATCATCCAAACTAATTTCATCTTTGAACTTTCACATCCATCACGACAGGCTGCACTCCCCTAAATTCATTTGACCTGAGATTCAAGTACTTTTGTGGCTGGTAACACCAACTCATGGAAGTGCAAATGCCCTTAAAGTTTAACAAGAAAAATAATCTTGGTATTTACCTGTTTAAGGATACTCTGGAGCTCTGTGCTGGTCAATTAGTACAACCTTCCTGAAATGCTGATGCTAAGTCTTTAAAAGACATAAAATGTAAGGCTGCAATGACAAACCTGTTTCATATGCTGTCTGTTGGTCCAACTGTCTCACATCTGGATTCTCGGGAGTGATGGTTACTACCACATGGCATCTCCAGAAATCATGCAGAGAAAGCAGTTTGTCTAGTGCTATTTGGTGTAAAGGAGGGTCTCTCTTACTAGTATGTGCATATTGTCTCTCTGACAGAGAATTAGATTTTTCTCATTCATTTATTTATGATCTACAGGCTGTAATGTACTGATGCTGAAAAGATAATTTCTAATTTCCTTTATATGTACACACACTTATTTTGTATATAAAAATAAGAAAAACACACACATATATAAAGTCTGTAAAAAATATGGGACTTTTTCTAGAAGAGTCACCACATTCTGCGTGATTAACAATGAGAAAGTAGAAGCCAGCTGAAGAGACATAGAACATATCCTGTTCCTATTTTCCCTTCCCACCCAGTCTAGTGCTGTTAATTTAACTTAATTTTGTGATGATTACAGATGCAAATCTGACTGTGTATAAAAATCAAAATTAGGAAGCAAATAGTAATGATTGGGTTGGTATGAACATCAAATGGGTTCTTTAGCATCACATGTGATTTGAGAGGACTGCCTCTGCTGGGAGAGGTGTTTGTGGTTGTCTTTGAAAGTAGGATGAAGTTTCTCACTATCACGGAATTTATGTGCTAGAATTAAGAACTGAAGTAGTTCCTTCCTCAGTACTGCAGGAGCCAGACATGAAATTAGAAAGATCTGGTGATGTTAGTCCACATGTCGGATGACACAACAAATGTGTTACTCAGTTTTACATCAGGGACACATTTAAGGTCTCAGTATGTCTAGCAGAAAGAGAGCGAGGGTGTAAATGAGTGATGTTTCCTAACACATAATTGTTAGTAGACACCAGCAAGACAAGAGTTACTTAAGCTGAAGTACAGTGTTTATATGTTAAGAAATGGGTTTTGGGCCAAAAGTAAATTTAGTCTGAAAAATGGAATTAAGTTCCTGAGACTCAGCGATCTAGGAATCCTGTGCTCTCTTCCAGTAATGGGGCAGGTGACCTCATTTTCTTTCCACCTCAGAGTGAGGTTTTATTATATTTATAAACAGAACAATATGAAATAAGTTCCTGCAATAGCACAGGCATTGCTTCAAAAGCCAAGAGTCTTCTTTTAGCTCTATATCCCTATAAAGGGAGAAAAAGGAAGAGTGTACAATAGTGCATGGGTATGCCTTACCACAAGGAAACATGATTCTTGTTAAATGTCTTGACAAGAATATTGTGGTTTGGGAGACAGAAAGGGGAAGGGTTGTTGAGGGTCACATTGCTTTGCAGTCCAGAGCATGTGGTGGCCTCAAGCTTTATGAGCACTTACTACCATGGGGTCTATTATCTGCCAGGTACCACTGAAGCCTGAATTACTGTATTTCAATAAAAAATGTAGCTTTGGTACTTAACCCAGTAACTAGATTGTTGCATTCCCTTCCCACATTAAATTGGCATCAGCAAAGAAATGGAAAGCAAGATAGCTACCCTCATCCTTCCCCCTCAGTAGAGACACATATATGGCAGCTCTTTGCTCAGGCAGGCTAGGGACAGAGTAAGTTCAATTGTCGATGAAAGCTGCCTAAGAATGCACAGCCACAAACCACAGAAATCTCCGTGCTAGTAAGAAGCATAAAATGCAGCCTGACTACAGTTATAACAGAGACATAACATCAAGGGTAAAGGGAGAGGGTAGTTAATGAACACACAGAAATTAAGGAAAAAAAAAAAATTCTCTATAAACTAAGAACATATTGTAAAAACCTAGAACAAAAGGGAAAGAAACCCAATCCAAACCATGCCACTTACAAATGCCTCTATGAATGTAAACTCATTACTCATTCATATATGAAGTGAAAAGTATTAAGATAAATGATTCTATTTACTGGCATGATGCACCTAACATCAAACCAGGTGTGTATTTTTAATGCTGGGTACATTAAATACATTATCCAATTTTCAAAATACAGTAAGTGATTTATGTTACAGGTTGAATATGCTCAAGCAGCAACCAAAAATTCAAAATAGAAAAAAAAAGGCAGAGCATATCAGTGCAGCTAAGAGATGAAGTCAGTAAGAAAACTCAGAACTAGCCAGAAAATTGAAAGCCAAAGCTTAAGTAAATCCTTGCTTTTGGATACCTTTCACAAAATCAGTTTTTGTTTCTAGTTGTTAGCAATGTTTTTCAGGACTTAATCTGCAGTCCCACTACTCAGAGACACAAACTTCATTGCCAACTAAGGAAAAAAAAAAAAAACAAACCAAAAAAACCTGTTTACAGTGTTTGTACTTTGTCAGAGGATCTGGTACAAGAGCATATTTTCTGAACAGTGCATCAGCCAAGATTTCTGTAACTGAGCAGACCTTAAAGCTTCCACATTCAAACCAACAAAAAATAACCATCACCTCACAACACATCCCCCAGGGGACACACATTTCTCCCATGACCAGGAGGATCAAAGAAGACAACCAGGCATTCCACAAGTTTGACTACAAGATAAAGTGCAAAAAAACCTCCAGCTATTCTGCTTACCTTAATAAGCTTGTCAAAATAAAGGCTTGTCACAACTCAGTTAAGATGGCTTAGGCACAAGGGAGTGTCTCTGGTGTGATGGCTCACTCTGAAGAGACCAAGAGAGTGCTTTGATTAGAAACTTACCTGCTTTCTGTAGGGCAGCTCCACCCTGGATGTCTCAATTTGATCAGAAGGGTTTTCCTCAGTTGTTAAACAGCACAAACTTACATTTAATTGACAGCACCTGATCAGGATAAAGAAAAGCAGGCTGAAGTTTTTATACCCTTATCTCCCAGTCAGTGTTGAACAATCTCAAGTGATTTCATTGGTACAACCCTAATTTACAGCCACCTGACAGCCAGACCAGTTAATTGGTACACACACAGGATGCTGAAAATGTAGATGGCCAGAGTGTGCACTTAATGTATGGGCAGAGAGTTAACTTTAAAGTGTGAGATTCCTTCCCTTATGAGGAGTAGACTAGGAACAGACTAGTGGGTCTGCCAAGCTGTGCCATGGGGTTATGCTGGTTATTATGGGGATAATGTCTGCAGGGTGGGAGGTCTCCACTCCTGCCTTCTGACAACTGGGTAGGGAAAGGAATTAGCTTGGAAAGGCTTAGCCACTGTTTATATACTCTGTTAAGGGCATTGAGATAAAAAGAAGGGGTTTAAAAACAAACTAGGGGACTCTAGTATACTGTGGGGATTTAGGGAAAGCTCATCATGACATATAGTAATAGCACTATCATCTTTGACATGCAAGAATTGTCCTGAGTTTACAAACTCCATGCTCAGTGATATTAAGATTCTGGGTTTGTTTTTAAGATGTGAAACAAGAAGTCTGCCAATATTCAGGAAATAGTTCCAAGAACAATTTGCTTCATTAGTCATGGATCTGAGGCCCCCTCTGAGAACATATCATCACCTCAGGAGTAAGGAGAGGCAAGTCTGGGTGAAAGCATAGAAATGCTCACCAGCTGGACCACTAAAACATGCAGCAGGTGGTCAGGAAGTAGCTCGCTGAAGGTGCAGCTGCTTGGCTCTGCCAAATGCAAAGAGCTGTCCCAGAAAGGCATGCTGGAAAAAAGCTCCTGTGGGAGGGAGAGCTTATGAGTACTAGCCAGGTCTAAGCAGTTAGAATAGGTTGTTAAGCTCTTCCTGGAGCAGCTGAGGGGCTGTACAGTAACCCAGGAGGGCATTGCCTACCAGGAACATGTTCTCTGAGAACTGCCTCTTCATCTTGCTTCAGAAGGGGAGTAAATAAATTACTTCAAACTCATATGATGCAATGTGCTTCCTACTAAATATTCAATCACTTGCACCTGTTAGGAGGAAGGTTATGAGCTGGCTTCCCTCATACGCTCCTTTTGCCCTTGTAGGCAGGAGAGTGCCTGTGAGTGGGGCTGTGGTTTGTGCAGCACTGCCTGGTCCTCAACAAGCATTTCCCATGTAGGGCTGAAGCTGCTCTTAAAAAGTTGCAGTTTTTTCATGGTGCATCACATTGCTGCACGCTATGGTCCCAGAGGCTGTAGGACAAGTGAGAATTTGAAAAACATCAAGATGTGAGCAACCTCTCTCTGGACTGGCTCAGGTGCTGATACTCACAGGTATTTGTTTCTACTGCTCCTTCACAGCAGAAATTCCTTTTCTCCTCGTGGTATGCCTAACACTGAAGGAACAATAGAGAGCATGAAAACTTTTACTGTCCCATAGAATAAGGAACAGATTCAATTTTATTTGTTCTTCTGGGAATCAGGGAAGTGGCTGTGAACAGGGAAGATCTGCTGCTCCTGAGGCTGCTCTTAGCTGAAAGAAAGCAGAGTCTCAGTTGCTGCTTTCATAAATCCACTGTCCAGCATAGGATCTGAAATTAGAGCTGCACTGGTGAAATACCTGTCAATAAGGTTGAGCACAATTTATGTACAATTTAGGGAAAAAAATGAGCATGCTGATGTAACTTTCCAAATGTCCCTTTCAGCTCACTTCCACATGGAAGCAAGTGGGGAAAAAAACAAAGTAAAACAAAATTATTCTAGCTACCATCCCTTCAGATTTGGAAAAGTGATTTTTTGAGTGTCCTTTCTAAGTGTAAACACCTGGAGGTCAATCATATGTGGGAGTGTTGGAGACCACATGAAATCTTTGGTGGTTACACAGGATCAAGGAAGTCCGAGATAAACTTAGAGGAGACAATACTAGCTGCAGACAAAACTAGCTAGTGTTATTCATGGATGTTGCTGCTCAGTGTCAGTCGAATGGAATCATAGAAGCATTTAGGTTGGAAAAGACCTTTAAGAGTATCAAATCCAACCATAAAACTAACATTGCCAAGTCTACCACAAACCATATCCTTATGTGCCACATCCACACATCTTTTACATACCTCTAGAGATGGTGACTCAACCACTTCCCTGGGCAGCATGTTCCAGTGTTTGATAACCTTTTTGGTAAATAATTTTTTTCCCAAAGGTGTAAAAGAACAGATTCTATTTCTGTGGCCAGCTCTTAATAGCTGCCATTCACTCTACTGGGGTCAGCAGAGATGATGTGTTGTTAAAATGTTTTAACATCGAGCATACTCTTTTCTATCCAAATATGTATAAAAAAATTTTTCTTGTATCATTTTAACCTCATTCTTTTTTCTTCAAGATCAGGCTAGGAGTTATATTGCTACAGGCAGACCTTGGAGTCAGCAGAGATATTCTTAGCAGAGTATTCTGAAATTCTGTTGATGGGGGGAGCAAACCCCAACAAACCCTTAAAATTATTTGTCAGTCATCATTCAGAAAACATTGTAAGATGCACCTCTTTAAGCAAGCCTTTGAAAACTTGTCTGTTTCTCAATATTTAGGCCAGAGCAGGTGAAGCCCTGAAAAAATCATTTTCCACGCAGGAAGATTTGCCAAACTTCTGCATCAAATCCTTTACATTGTCAAGCGTAGTGAGCCAGCTCATGCAGATATTGGATGAGCTATATGTAACATGCATTTTACAGAATTTTCTGTACAAGTGGCTTTTGATTTGTTCTGTGTTAAGAAAGAATAACATTTTAAAACTGATTCATTCTCCCATCCTTCCCTGTAGCATTCATGAACAAGATTTCCTCATTTCAGATTTCATCTCCCATTTCACCCTCAGTCCTAAGAACAAGTCTATAGGCACTAGACTTTCAGGACACATGATATATGCCAGTGAAGTGAATGTGACTATATACATATTTCCATAAACACTGTAAAAATCCAAAATACTCACTAAAAACATAAAACAGAAAGGACAAAGCAGTGCTAATCTTGTATTCTTTGGATGTCTTACTACATTAGAAATGTTGACTGTTGTAAACTTTTGTTACTCTTATTCAGAATATTTATTTCTTTATACTGTCTTTCTGTGTGTGTTATGGAATCAAACACACTCCTAACCTTACCAACACTTAAAACAGCCTTATCTGGGTGTGCAAGTTCACACCTCAGTGAGGGTGAAACATGGAAAATTTCCATCTTTGCAGCTGCTACGAGCTGACATGGCAGTAAGGCAAATTGCTATGAGGACAGTGGTACATCTGCTTCCCTGTTTATGGCAATGAACCAGATTCTCTTCATAGTTACAGCTTCCTTGTGCTACTCACGTAGTGCAAAATGATGCTAGTAAGGCCACAAGTACCTCATAAAGAATTAAAATTTTGAAGTGAAAAAAAGAAATCAACACTCAGGTGAGCATGCCAGACTTCCCTTCATGTGCCTCCTTTTCTTATTCATATTATGCAATTAAGGGTAAATTTTGGGAATAGTGGTGCACTGCTACAAGCATCTGCTAATGGCCTTTTCCAAAATTACAGTTTATCACAACTTGGTAATTACCGCTAAACACAGGAGGGAGTGAAATGCCTTTAAAATAGCTCCTAAGAATATATTGAAGGGAGCCCTTGTGGAGGAAATAATTTAACCTGAAAGCTTTGAAAAGGAAAAAGACAAAACCTTTGATCTTGATCATTTGCCATGGCCTGATCTCACAGATCAGGGCAGAAACATTGGCCTCTGATATCTTCAGAGCCTGGCATGGCTGCGTGCCAAGCAAGACCTCTGCAGTCCAAGCATAAGGACGGCTCTAAATAACACCGGCTACCAACAGCCCAGAGGGCAGGAGTGCAAAAGCTAAAAACAAAGTGGGGCAAGCAGTACTATGGCCATGCATTCTATTTTGGCAGCAAAGAGAGGTGTTGATTTTGAGAACACCATCTCTAAGTTGTCTCTCAAAATAATATAATCCTCTTGCTTCCTGCTGCACCAGTTTTAAGGTCACTTTGCTCTTCTGGGGCAGTATAAAGCTGTCGTAACTCCATAGGGGAAAATCTTGGCTATTCCTCTTAGAGCAAAGCTTGACTGTCTGAGATGTTGTAGAAAGGAACATGAATCTCAGTAACCCTCTGAAAGTGCAGCATACACAAATAATCTTTGCGCCTGCAATTCTCTCCTGGCCTGAATGCTAAGGCAATTTTTAATGAGGATTTGGCTCTGAGTGCGTGTTTCCATGAAACCCTTACAATCTTCTTTTCCAGCCCCCACAATAATACCTACGTGCACACAAATAATAAAGTCCTGTGTACAAATATGCAGAGCCACATGCCAGTTCTTCAGCTTTCCAGCTCTTCGAAGGGCTCCAGCAGAGCAGCATTAGAGAGGGGGCAGGAGGGGAGGTAAGATGCTGACACCCTGAGCAAGGAGCACAGAAGAGCATATTGTGCTGCTTTGTCAGGTCGGGTATTTACTCTGGCACCGAAGAGAGAGCTATAGACTGACAGAAAGTGTTTATTATCCAGACAGTGAGAAGACAACAGTGAAAGGATCAAGGGCTGTTAAAGCAGGATACAGCTGTCCCCAGAAAACTTGATCCTGGCCAACAGGCTTTGGCAAGGAACAGTTCACATGCAATTGCTGTGTTTTGCTGTGGATGATTGCCTAAATCCCAGCTTAAAGTAGTTAAGTGCTCCTCTCCCCCTTGCATGATGATATCTCAGTCTAGTAAATCTATGAGAGAGGGAGAAAAAATAATTTAAAATTAGGTTTTATCTGTTTTTGAAACATCTATTTTCATTATGGAAAGAGATATATTGGGGAATGGACACACATCACCTCTTTGCTTCCTTAAGGCTTGAACAAAATTTTGAGAGATGGTGGGAGGAGGAAAAGGCATGCTGGCATGAGATAAAAATGTAGATCTTTCATCTTAAAATTAAAATGTCTAATGGTAATAAGACGAGCACGGAGAGATCATGCAACAATTCAATAAATAAATGCCACTCACTGTCTTCTCTAAAATTGGAATTAGCTTTAAGAAGAAATGGGTAATAACAAATAATTACAGTAATGCTACATGGTTTTTCTCTACTTACAATAAAATAAAATGAATGTTTTCATGCAGGAAAGTACAACTTTGAAAAATTGTCTTCATTTGTCTTTTGGGGAGATAAATAGAGGATCAGGAAGCACAAGTGTCCACCTCAAAGGAATGGACTATCACAGGGCTGAAGCTACCTAGAAGGGTTCAAAAGGCAACTCTATGCTGCTCAGTCACTTATTGGTGCAAAGTCTTTATGACCAGAAAGCCCTTTGACATTAACAATTCTACTGGGCAGTGACAGTGACATCAAGTGGATGCATTAGTGAATTAAACAACTGAGTTACTCTGATACAGGAGATACTGTATTTTAATAATGCTGCCTCTGAAAAGTGCTTATACCATAAGACAGATTGAAAAGTGACCTGCCCTTTGAGAGACTTTTTGTGTTAGTGTGTATGGCAACCCCTCCCTGCCTCTTCATATGGAGTGTAACTCCCACTTTATTTGGGGAGTGGGGAAATTTTCCGAAGAGACTAAGAAAAGAGTGAAAAAAACAGAGGCTTTATCCTTCCAGATACAAATAGCAGCAGTCCATGAATGCAGAATTAGTTCAGGAAAACTCAGATGCATAAAATAGGGCTGCCTCAGGCTGTTTAAACTTCTTTGCAACAGTGCTGTAGTAGCTATTTAGTTATCCAGTAATGCCAAGCAACTGCTGACAACTTCATTATCCACAAAGTATGCATGCATGCACCCCAAATGAGTCCACTGCAAATGTACTCACATCATTAAATTTAGAGTAAGGCACCAAAGTGTTTTTAAAACACATTGGAACTCTTTAGTGAAAATACTTTTGTATGTGGGTAAAAATATTCAAATGCAAAACCTTCAGTACAGAGTTATTCTAAAAAAACCCCCATGCTATTTTCACCACAAAAGTGGTGGCAAGGTCTCTTTTATCATCATCTGCCAACACCCCCGTTTCAACTGTATACTCCCCTGTGACCAATACTTCCATTTCAGTGTTAAGTGCCTGCCACTCACTGGGACTTTATTAGGACATTTTACTATAGGGTTTGTACTGCTTACTCAGCACTGCTGGCATAGTGCCTTGCAAGTGAAATCAACGACAGTCAAGTATGCAGTGGACTTTGTGGAATACCTACATACTCTTTTGGGAGTTAGAAACAGGCTTGCATTTTGCCTTGATTTTTCATCAGTATCAGCCCTCTCACTGCAAGTGAAAAACCAGGTGTTTTAAACCCAGATTAGCTGATGACACAGCCTTTGATGACATGGCCTAATAAAAAGGTAGTCCAGATGTCATTAAAACTTCTTTTGGCCTGTCTCCATTGCCTACAGCTCACCACCACATAGACCATGTGTGCAAATCACTTTGAGTTGATGCCCTGTGCAATTAGGGTGGTTCTGAACTTTGTGAAAGTGGAAGTTGATTTCCTTCACCACTTCAGAAAAAAACTTTAGTGAAGCTTACAGTAGGTCTTATCTTTCTGTTGACCAGGAATTATTTGTGAAAAGGTATGGAAAAAATAGAATGCGAATACTGCTGTACGTACATTTGAGACTATTTGCTTTCTGAACACTTCAGGTTTCCAAAAAAAAGAAAAAAAAAAAATAGGAGAAAATCTCTATTTTCTATTGTAGAACTGCAAACCATTTACTTGAATGCTTTAAAGACCACTGCTAGCTTTTCACTATTCAAATCTAGATAAACAAGCTTTCTTTCCTACATAACCCTTCTAATGTACTCAGGCAAGGAAAATGTTGAAAAGCCAACACCTTTGTATAGCTTCAGTACAAATGAAGAATAATTAGTATGTAGGTAGATACTAATTCTAAGGAGTATGCTAATGCAGTGTAAACTTGCATGAGATCTGCATTTTGTCATACAGATTTCAGATCAATGTCAAAGAAAGAATAATGCCTAACAATTGGAGTTTGTGATGCTGTAACTAGGAAAAAAAGGATTTCATGGCATGTCTATAGGGATTGTCTTATGAGGCCATTTGGATGCAAGATTGTGATGGCAAAACTATTCCACTGCATGTCTAGACCCTATGACTATTGCATTACAATGCTGTTAGGGTGCTGGGACATAAAGGTTTTACTGCAATCATTCCAAAGCTAGTATGCCCAAATAGGATGATCTCAGTGTAGCTTCTTTTCCTGATAGATTTCTTAAAAACATATAAAAAGAACTGAAAATCCAAAACCAATATTGAAGGTTGTTAAGGTTTGGGAAGAGCACTCCACTTTAGCAAGGCACATAAGCTCAAACTCTTCCATATTATGAGAGCACCAGTTGGTTCACGAATCCATGGGGTGTGATGCATACAGTTGAAATGGAGAACCCTAATTTACAAGATATACTAAATCTTCTATTTTTCGAGATATTTTGGCATTTGAACTTAGGTAGCTCTACGATTCCTATAGCTCCTGGAGTGAATATCATACATAGTTTTGAGATCTTTCTCAGATCTCAAATGTTTAATCATTTCTATTAGCTGCTTTAATGCTCTATTCATAGAGGGTTCAAGTTGACTGATGGGATTGCATACCCTTTCAAAATATCCAAATACATCTGTATTTATGTTTTTAAAGATTAAAAAAATGAAGGTAAAGTACATATCATCCTTGCCTTAAAGCTTTAACTCTGCCCCCAGACTTAAGAGCAGTACAGCTAATAGGAATGTGTATGTATGCTGCAGCCACGGCACGTGTCTGACATACCATCCCCTTGGCAACCCCTTGTCTCATTTATCTTCTTGAATGCTCAACTAACCTTCTCTATGTTGTAGGCAGCTGCTCTGATTGGCACAGATGTTAATTAAACTAGGTAGTAACAGTACACTGAAGAGGCGGCCCTCGGAGCAAGAAGAGATCCTAGTCCTTACCACCACTCCACTGCTGTGCTTGGTTATTTGCATTGTGCAAGGAGCGAAGCAAAATAATCTTATCCCTGTTCCTGTAACATACCTGGTGATGGCAGAAGTGGGGACAGGGCAAACATCAACTGGTGGCAACAGGTAGTGAATGGAGGGTACTGGAGATTGAGAGATGTGGGTGAAATATTGTTAATCACTAATTCTGACCTAAATTCAATTTCTGTTCTCTCTGCCCATGGTTAGCAAAAATCTTTTCCCTCATTTGAGCACTGCATCTTGCAATGATCCATGTTGTTAAGGTCATTGGTATAGGCTAGTATAAACTTTATTTGCTTTTCTTAAATTTTGCAACTAGAAGGGTTTAAAGTGTTTCTTTCCTAGAAATTTTCACAGTGACTTTCCTTGTTATTAGGGAAATCACAGCTTGATAGGGAAATTGTTGAGAAAGCAAAGTCAGGAAGTTTTCTCTGAAAACCCCATTGCCACTCTACTGTAACACCCATTCACAGAACATTACAAAGGGAAGGACAAACTCTCAAGACAGTGTTGATACATGAACCTGATTGGACATGGTAATTTTAAAAGCCATATGCTTCAACATCAGTCATTCTCTGTCCAGTGCTTTGAACAGTGGTAGAGCACTGGTCTTGCTGTACCTATTTAAATGTCTCTATCTGCTGGGACACCTTGCATCCAGCCATGTTGTAGATAAAACCTGAACCTTGAATTTTGAAAATTCTGACTGCCCCAGAAAGCCAATGGAGATTAGGTACTGGCTAAGAGTGATAAAAAACAGGTGTATCAGTTTAGGATTGGATCCATCACTGAACTTCAAAAGTTTATGGCAAAGAGAAAAGAAAAAATAATTCTTGGGTGTCACCTATCGCTCTGAGGATGCCAGGAGAACTCCTTCCTCAGATGTTTCAGAGCACCATTTTTACTTCAGATCTGAATAAGCACAAGGATTTTGCAGAACTGAGAAAATTTGTGCATAAAAACCAGTTTGATATGACAGATGGAATGCATTTGATATGAGTTCCACTAACTGCTTTAAATTCTCTGTGTTCTAGATAAGATAAAATCAGAAATTGGCCTATTGTTTATGTTTAAACAGATACTCCGGTCTTGAGAGTGTCTGGGACAGCCTTGTCTGCAATCAAAGCTGTGTACTGCTTTGTGAGCAGTGAAAAAAAATTCTCTGTACTAGTAGGTAAGAAATTCCCTGCTGACAAGTCTGCAGCCGCCGGTCAGCCTTCCTTCTCAGCAGTCCTCTCACTTAGTTCTGTGGGGCACCGCAGGTCCAAAAGTGCTCTCTTTCCCATGATGTGCAACCTGAATATCTAAGGCTGTTAAAGGTCTCAGAGGATGTTACTGGACTCAAGTCATTACTCCTCTCCCCAGCCAACATGCTGCTTAAGAACTTTATGCTCTGTTTGCCTTAATCCTCCTTGCTGGTGCAGTTAGATGTGGTGTGCTTCCCCTTTCCTTCTTTGGAAATTCAAATACATCAGATTATAACCCAGTTCTATTGTAATGGTGTACTGTTTGCTGAACACAGAGGAGGTAGGAAGCTGCACTAAGATCCCTGTCTTTTTGTATCACAGGAATCATAGGGTTAGTCTCACACATCCTGTGCCAAGCTCATACGAACAGAACTTCTGTCAAAAGTAGAGCAATGTTACTCTGCCATTACAGTGTTTAAAGTAAAATTTGCATGTCACTGCGGAGCCTCTTCTTGAAGTGCAAACATTATATAGTTAGAACTGAATATAGATTCTTCTATTTTCAAAAAATAATTTAAAAAAAGTAATCCTTCTCTTCACCTGAAATACTGCTTTGCAAAGACATTTCTGATCAGTAGCTATGCTCCTATGCTATTATTCTGTTTAATGCTATCACCATACATTTTCTGTATCTGGTTAAACTGTTCAGTTTTATTTCATGATTTCATATTCTGCAAACAGAACACAGAAGAAAATAGGAAGACACTATCTAGGAGGTGAAGTGAACACTGAAGCCCAGACAGTACATATCAGAACTTCATAATAAATACATTTCAGCTCCACTTTTAAAGTGCTTAAATCACTTATCCCTATTTAATTGCCAGAAAAATCTCAGTGTTCTTGTATTAAATATAATATATATACATATCTATATAATTTTATTTTCCTGAGTGTGTTCCAAATGCAGACCATCAGCTCTAAGAAGTACTTCTTAATACCTCTATCATATGACAGCATTTGGTTGAAATATTTGCATGCCATAGAGTTCAGAGTACCTTCTTTCTTCCAAGCAACAGCTAAAAATTTTGCTACAGTATTAAGAATTTTTAATCATTATTAAAAGGTTCCCTAATGACTATAATAAAGGACAATATTTTATTGATGTCAGCAACTAGTAGTTGACTTATGCAGCACTACTTTTTAATCTTCTGGTTTGCTCTATGTTCTTCTTATATATCTTCAATTCTTAGAGAAAAACCTTTGGATGCATCTTGGCTATGACTTAATACGTCTACTAATAGTGCTAAAGAAGTTAGTGTTGAAGTTAGTTAATTAATTAAGTGCTGTCCCTCCAATGCATGTTCAATTTTTCAATGAGCTCTTTTCATGCTCATCTTCATTTACCTTTGGATGGCTATCTATGAGCCTGTCAGATGGCTCCCCTTGGCTGGAAATCCAAAGTATCATTGTTCATACCATAGTTGTTTTTCCAAGTCATCAGCAGAAGGTCCAAAATCTGATTTACTGGTAAGGAAGACATTCCAGGTTTAGATGTGCAACACATTTGATTGTCAACTACTTTGGTAACAGAAATCCAAACATCACCTTGTTATCATCTGATGCTCTGTCCTTAATATCTGTAGCAGTGCCTATGATGATCTATCAGTATATCCTGGAGAGCCAACAGGAGAAGGTTTTTGAAAAACTGCAAAAAAGATGGAATTAAGTAAGATATTTTTTCTTGAATATACCCACACCATACAGAAATGAGAGGTGGCTGGGGTTCTGATATATTTAAATTTCTGATTTACTGTATGACCTCGGGCAAGTCACTCATCCTTTTTGTGCCTTTGTTTTTGTATCTGCCTTACAGAAATAACAACTATATATTCTGCTTCACACAGTTCTTCTGAGGCTTATTTAGTGTTATCAATACACTATGCTTCACAAAACAGTGGAATTATTATAACAAATATGGCAATCTAGAATGACCATTGAGGATAACAAATTCAGAAACAGTTCTTATAGCAGTTCTTATTTCTGCCCCCACAATCCCAGCCGTCTATCTGATAGAAAAAGCTCTTAAAGAGTTGTATTATCAGTGAAAGGCAGTAGTATCAAAGCCCCAGGGTTGTGCTGGCCTCTAAATGCTATTGCAAGAACATAAAGGTGAAACAGATGCATGGCTGGAGCAACCCTCATTAACTGTGCAAGAGGGAATTAACAGTTAGGGAGAAAATCTAATGCATTCACTGGCTCCTGTGGCTGGGCTGGTTGTTGCACAGCAGAGCACAGCCCATTTAAAACTACACTGCCCTCTCACGTTACTCCTTACAGAATGCTGAAATCCTGTTAGTTTTGACTACTTCATCACTTCCCCTGGTTGAAACCATGTTTGGGCCAAGTCTTACACATGGGAAGTGAAAGATGAAAAGGACTAAGGTATGAAGGTTTCCTATACAGAAGTCCAGCAGTTTCCTGTGGCTTATTAGCAAATCTGGATCTTCACAGGTCCTTGCAGAGACTGCAAATTAACAGGAGCTATTAATTAATTACACTCAAGCTGCTGGACTCAGTCTGGGGGACTGGACAGGATGGCAGTCCATGAGGTCAGAATCAAGCCTTAATGAACCTTTCTGGCCTCAAACCCTGTGACTATTCAATTAGGCATGAGATCTCATTGTGTGCCAAAAGGCCCCTCGCCACAGCCTCCAGTGCCATAGCTCGGTGCTGCTCCGTGCAGCACCTTGTGCCAAGGCACAGAACTTGCCCTGGAAGTCCAGGCCTTCGTTAAATGCCAGGCAGTTGGGCTGCTCTGGATCTCAGCCCTGAAATGAGGGCAAGCGACAGCCCAGCACAACTGCAGCCACTCTTCACTTCTGTCTTGCCTTTAAGGACATTTTGTTTTGTCATCTTAAATTACAGTAAAATTGCAGTCAGTTGGGTAACTCAAAGCCCGTGTTGTTCTTCGCTGGCTTCTGCCACTCACAGAGTTTTCTCTCATTGAATCTCATACACACCTATGGTTATTCAAAAATTCTTAAACACTATAATGTTCAACTCAAGGGGGGAATTTTGTGTTTTAAAAAAATAGCTAATTCTTAAATATCTGTTTGCTCTTTAATCTGCCTCACAAATCTCCTTCAAAATGGTCCCTTTTTAAGTGATTAATTTGCCGTGAGAAGATGCTAACACCAGGACAGTGCAAAAATAAATATCAGAAAAGAGCAAGCAAAAGGCAATGTGTCACATACTGACTACAGGGAAACAGTGCAAAACATCTAATCACGGCAGTGCCAGGAAACTTGAACCTGTCCAAAAGGATCCAGTGCTCTCAATGTTTAATTGCTGTTGATGGCTGCTGGTCAGTCATGCATGACAATGTGTGTGTCACGCTGCTTCCTGCCTATGTTCATTCCTGTCAGCCTTCACTCCAGGTGATGAGTACTGCTTCTCTGACTAGGGGAGAGGGAGAGAGAGAGAGAGAGGGGTAAAAAAAAATAGAGCCCTCACAGACACAAAGCAATATGTACCCAAATAACCCAAGCCATAGGAACAGAACACCAAAAAAGAACAGTGAAGGCCAGATTTTTATCAACCTTTCTACCCCTCTTCATTTATGCTAAAAAAAAAAAAAAAAAAAAAAGACATAGCATCTGCAACTAACAGTATTCCAACTGGCAAGACTGAAGTCTCCTGTTTGCTTGATTATATGTTTGAACACATGCTTGGGGCTGCATGGAACAATTTGAATTACAATTGGGTAGCAACAAACATTAGCGGTTTTGGTGAAATGAAGCCTTAAAAACCTCCTTGAACTAAGAAGAAAGAGATAGTGGGAAATGTAGATCTGACTTAAAAAGTCTAGAAATTATGTAACACCTTTCCACCATTTTTTTAAAGTGACTGTTTAATGGTTTATGTATCTGGGCCCAGATTCAGCAAAGCACTTAAGCATGCATTTAACTTTAAGTACGTGAATGATCTCATCCTTATTCAGCAAAATCCTTAAACAAATGCTTAATTTTAAGCCTATGCTTAGCTGCTTTGCTGTAGTGGGCCCTCATCATACACTTCTGCATCCTGTTATATCTGTAATATAATTAGATGTGCACCTCTTTTACCTTCCCCATCACTGTATTTTCAAAATAAAGATCATTATTACACCACTGTTTAACTTCAATCTGCTTTGGGCAAAACCAACCAATACATTTCTTAAAGGATGTATCTGCTCTTTCACGTTCCACTTCAAATCATCTGCTGTTGAAGTCCAGGGGCGTTCTGCTATTGTCTTCAGTGGGAGTGAGGCTGAGCTCTCAGTCAGGACCATGCTCTGAATTTATTGTAATAATACATGAAATGAGTTGTTTAGAATGGGAAAGCCAGTGCAGTGCAACAAAAGCCCAGTAACAAAGTTTTAGCTGTTTCAAAGTCGATCCAGCTTTAGCTGCAGCCAGGAAATTTTAAGGAAGGAACTAAAGCATTATTTCTGGGCCATCACATTTTAAGCAATTAGGACATAGAATACAATGTTAGTTTTGATGATGTAATTTTTTTGTGGTCATTTTGTTATTCTTTCTGTTTACTGCTTTCATTCCACTCTCCAATAAATTGGAAATGAAGATAGAATACAAAGCAGGGAAAAGAGGTTGTTTCACATTACATTTCTGACTCATTTGAAGATGTTTCTATAGCTTTTGCTACCCTTTCCCCTCTCCATATCCACATACACCCACTGGTGAGAGTTAGGAAGGCTGTTCAATTTCATTGATGTTAAGGATATGACAATGAGAATCACGTCTAAGCAGTAATACACAGATAGACATTGAAAAATGTTGTCTGAGGGACTCAGTCCACTTTATCTTTCCTGAATTGGCTTTTGGTAGCTTTATGTGGAACAACTCAACTTCCTCTGATATCACTGAGGAGAGTCTATGGATTTAAAAATTATTATTATTATTACTACAGAATTATTATATTATTACTACAGAAGAGATGATATGGACTAAAAGAGTAATAGGTACACAAGGAAGAATAACTCTACCTGATTTATGTTATTTAACATATGTGCTCATTCATTTTTACCACAGACTGAAAAGTGGTGGCAAAATAACTCCATAAAGAAGTCCTAAGGTACATTCACGTGCCACATTATCTACATTCAGAAGTGCCACAAAAGGAAAATAAAAACATAATTAAGTAGTTTTGCAGGAATAGAACTAATGAAGCCCTGTTTCCTACTGCTTTGTGTCTCATAATTAATTGTGAACTACAGTTGAAGCTTTTCCCATGGGTGGGGCACATATGGTCCATCTCACACTCTCTACGTGTGTGTATATATATATATACACATATACTGTGTGGACTCTTTATGGTTAAGAATGCATGAACTCACTCTGCAGTCTTGTCATGGCTCTTCTTCACCATCCTCCTCCATTCATCCTTCCATAAAAAGTAGAGGATTTTTTAAAAAATCTTTTAATATTTCTGTTCTGTCAAATTTTTCTGAAATCATCATATAGATTAAAACCAGATTATGTTTAAATACACCCTTGCTTATACACAAACATGCAAACTGTGTGATTAAATAAGCCTTATGTCTTTACAAAAGGTGGCTCCAAACTGTGTACAATACCAGTAGGCATTTCTTTTCATAACATTTAAAAGCAAAGGGAAAATACTATTATTCAATACCTTGGCCTTTTTAGGTATCTACTGTTTTAAGAAAGAACTCACCAAAACTCATAAGAACTGCAATATATATAATCCAAATGTTCACAAAGGGCTGACAAGCTCACTGCCATTGTGGGAACATATGAGGAAAGTTTAGTCTATGAATTTCAGGTTTTGAATGCATTATGGATTCTGAAGAAAAGTTCAGACCACACTGGTGCACATGCTGGCACCAAAGAACTTTGTCATACATGCATTCTTTTCTTTCTCTTCTGCAGGGATATTGATAATTTAAAGCATTATAAGACATTGTTCCTAGTTATGGTTATTTTTAGAAAGTGGATACTGTGAAAACAGGATTATCAAACCATTGGAAACTTAGTCTGAACTTCAAAACCGGTTCTATGTAATGACTAGAAGGATGCAGCAAATCTCTTGGAAATTGGCCCCAAAAAAGACTGCCAAAAAAGTTCATGGAAGATTAATAAGCAGCTTTTCTTTTCATTTTAAATACAACCAAGGCCCAAATGCTGGAATAAATACCTTCCGTATACAGATGGAATTTTCATAAATCAGCCATGCTTATCCATATCCTTTCCACTTTGTAACAATTAACCATACATACTATTGAACATAATGTTTCCTAAGATCCCAGGTGGCTTCAGTATTAATCTGAATTCTGTGATTCCACTGTCAAGTTTAAATTGTACATCTGACCACAAACTCATTAGAAAACGTACTGCTCTATTCTGCGCTCTGCCTTTCTTGATTTCACATTTTTACCAAAAACAATTGCCATTTGCTCTTGCAAAAGACTGATCTCTGTGATGTGGCAATATGCCAAATTTATTTTAGGAAGAACCTTCATCTAGTCCATAACTCTAATGTAAATTGGATATTTGATGCTATGTATTTATTACAGTTACATCCTGCATTTATTTATTTATATATATTTTATGTAAAAGATGAAAGCTTGATTCTCTTAAATACCAGGGGGCAAGTATAATCTGTCCAGAGGAAAACATAGTATGGCCAGACAAAACGATAGCTCTCTCACACTGCTCTGTCATTGCAACTAAGCCCTGACATGAAAGCCTTGAGGGTGTGGTAAAAAGGACTGCCCTCCAGTGTGCTGAAAGGAAACTTCAGCATCCTTGCTCATTCGTTTTTTGTATAAAAACTGACAGATGTGTCAAAGGTGTGATAGTTTCATGAATAAGTAATAAGTCCTGACAAGTTGGACCTTATCATTCCTTTCAGCCTAAGGTGAGGAAGGAGCCTGGGGTAATAGTGGGGGCAACTGAAAAGCCCTGGATGGGACTTGCGGGATGGCTCGCCTTGTTCGTCTGTGCTCCTGCTGGTACAAAATGGATTCGATGACAAATCTGATCAAATTCATCTCCGGTGTAATTTCAGAGAGGTCAGTGGTGTTACATCAGAGAAAGCATTGGTCCCTGGTGTTTATTTAGGGAAGGCGACAGAAGCTTTGGAATAAGAGCAGTGCACTGAGCCATAAGCTTTCTTACCCTCAGCAGAGTGGTATGGATACTTTATGAGAAGGGCAGTAGTTATCAGAATAATGTACAAATACTTTGTCAAAAGCTGTGTTTCAGCATGGCTCACAGAGGCAGGAAGGAGCAATTAGTGCACTCAGCCACTGTGACCCTTAGATACCTTGCCCTACTCTGCTGGATCCACCTGAAATCTCTTTCCAAACAAAACCAAACCAAGATTCTTCTCTTTGCAAAGGGATATCTAGCTCATATTACAGGAGATTTACATTCAAGTGGAAGAAAAGAAGACTAATATATTTATGTGTGAAGCAAAAGGTTTGCTTTTCTGCAGAGATAGCTTATATTTAAAATACATACACTTGCAAAGAACAATGAGAACACAATGAGAAACATGCATGAGATATTTTGGAAAGCAGGAATTCCACATGGAAGGGAGCATATCTGAATGCGGACACAGAAATATTTTTACGTTTTTGCCAGTAAATACTTATATTCTCGGTGTCTGATTTTCATAAAAAGCTTTCATCAGAAGGAAATAAACAAATATGGAAATGACAACAGCTGAGACACTTAAGAACATGATTAGCTCTCAAACTTGAAAAAAAAATACTGTTTAGGAAATGATAATGCTACTTAGTTGATTCACTTATCGATGTATTTTTCCACTCAGATATGCCATAAATCAGGAAAATCTAATATAACATTCCAGGTAATGGAGAAAAGAAGAAAAGAAGATCAGGCTAACATATTGTTATTATATGTGCAATTTACATAGGCCAAATAGACAAAGGATGAGAGAAAAGTATAGGGTGTAAGCTATGTGCTGTGCACTAGCAGGCAAATGGCATTGACTTTGCAGGTGATGGATAGAAGGAAGACAGAAAACCTCAGGGACAGAGGAAAACTGGGATATGTGGAAAGCAAAAATTGCAGAAGCATGAAGGGAGGCTGCAGGAATGGCAAGGCAGTGAAGGACATCTGTGGAAGAAGTCAAGAGAAGGTCAAAGGCAAGAGGGAGACGTCACAGGGAAAAACATAGAGCCCATTTTCCTGAATGAAGGGTAGCAAACAGGACCCAGCAAGGGCATGGGGGTACAGAATAGATGCAATGGGGCACAGAGATCTGAAATACCTCTCAATGAAGCCAGATGGGTGCTGGCACATGGGTTTGGGCTGGGTATGGGTAACAGTCTGTTTCACATTTCCCAGATTTGTTCTACTGCCCCTCACCCATTTCTTTAGATTTTAAATTACTTCAGTGCTGTCTTCCCTTATTTTTTCTCCTAAGGCCTGAAATGTGATGCCTGCTATGAACACTGTCTTCTTTTGACATTTTCACTCCCTGATAATGCTGCAAGCTAGCCTTGAATTTTAAAGAGTGCCATGCATGCACACACTCAAGCACTCCCACTCTGAGGCTGTCATTCTCATCAAACATCTGGAAGTCTGTTTGCCAGAGTGCTGCTGCCAAATGCTACTGCCTCATCCAGGCAGAATTGTGCTTCCCCTACAGGGTTTGCAAGAAGAGCTTGAGAGCAGATTTACAGCTGTTGATGTGGCAGTACTGAAGTCTTGTGCTGCAGCTCAGAGCTCCTTATTTATGGGTTTAGCCCTCAGAGGAGTTTGGTTAGCAAGCAGATTGTATGTGGACATCCAAAGCCTTCCTGCAGCCTGAAGAATCCTTCCTTTTCCTTTTGTTTCTAACTTCTTTGCTATTCAGGTCTTCATAACTCTGGCCAAATGCAAATGGCTGTAATTCCCTTAAACTCTGAAGACAGCATCAGTCTTGGTATCAAGACCTTGCTATGTGAAGTGCCATAACTTTTCATCTTTTCAACCCAGAGGAAGAAGAGGTGAAGGATCATACTTCAAGGCATCTAAGTACCTAAATCCCATATGCTCTCTAAAGAACTCACTGACCAGAAGGAAATTCTGTCTCCATGAGGCTGGACACATGAAACTGGTAATAAATATTGTCTTGTCTTAGCTTAGATCACAAAAGTAAGCCCTGTTGCCCTGCCCTTCTCCCCACACCAAAAAATTCACTAGGGAAATGGGGAGTGTGGGGTGACTAAGAGGCATTAAGGTTCTGAGGTAAAAGAATGAAGAAAGATACATGTGGAGAAGAGAGAGAAATGGACTTTATTCAGTCCAAAAAGATGTTTCTATTCAGTTCCAGATAGTGAGTGGAAAAGTAGAGGAAGAGCAATGGGAAATGAACAGAACCAAGGCAAGATAATGACAAGCCACCTGCAGAGGTAGAGAAGAACAGTAAATGAAAAGAGAAAAAGCCTTTCATGAACTTTCATGAACAAAATCAGGGTCAACATCCAGGAAGAATCCCAATGCAAAGCACCAGCCACAGCTTTTACCTTCCTAGCTTAAGTAACCTAAAATAAATTTACATCCTAGCTAAGACATTCAGCATGCTGGTGTGCAGAGCAGAAATACGTGATTTCTAAAGGATTTTCCCCAAAAGGAGGAAAGCTTGCACACCAGGACACAGGGAGGCATTTGATAGCACAGCACGGTAGAGGGAACTGACTATTCTGTCCCTATTAGGACAGCTGGAAGTTACAGTAAATGGGCTATTGAAAACAATGGGTTGGAGCCAATGGAAAGGCAACTTCCAAACATTTCAATTTAAAGGTCTCTCAGCTATGGAAAATTATTGCCATGGGGCTTCGTTACAGGTCAGGGCACTAGGGAAAGTGCATTTAGAAAGCATGACAGTCCATTTAGCAAGCATCCCCCAGCCACAGGCACAGATTCCTTCAACAAATGCTCAGTTGTGTGTGTATAATCTTCATCCAACTTGGAGGCAAAACAGTAGTAAAAAGGTGAAGACTTTTTAGGGATATTTGAATGGAAAAGCTCCACACAGGCATCTTCTTTTAGGAAAAGAAGTTCAGAATAAGGAGGAAATATTAGTAATTGCTAAGTTATTTTATGGCTGGTAGGTCAGCCTTTCTGAGAACTCTAGTGCCTCCAGTTTTGACAATGGAAAAAATTAAACACAGTACATTAACAGTATTATCTTAACTGATGAACAGATGGATTAAAACAAAGGCATTTAGACCTTTTTTCTCCAAAGGTTTATAAACTGCTTTAGTACTCCAGTTATGCTTTTCTCCAAGAAAAAGCACAAACAAAACCAGCCACCCAGAGAACCCTAAAGAAGTTGAAAAAGCACAGAATATAGGAATATCTTGTTTGAATTTGAACAGTCCTGTGATGGTATAGACATGGTATAGACAAATGGACTCTTCGCTCGGTTAAAAACTGTCTGTCTGGCCATTCCCAGGCAGTTGTAATTAATGGGGTGAAAGCAAGCTGGCTGCTGGTCACCAGTGGTGTTCCTCAGGGCTCGGTTTTGGGGCTGGTCTTGTTTGGAATTTTTGTTGATGACCTGGATGTGGGGATTGAAAGCACCCTCAGTAAGTTTGCAGACGACACCAAATTGTGTGGGAGTGTTGATCTGCTTGAGGGCAGGAAGGCTCTACAGAGGGACCTGGACCTGGACAGGTTGGATCGATGGGCCAAGGCCAATTGTATGAGGTACAACAAGGCCAAGTGCCAGCTCCTGCATTTCGGTCACAACCCCAGGCAACACTACAAGCTTGGGCATGAGTGGCTGGACAGCTGCCCAGCAGAAAAGGACCTGGGCGTGCTGGTGGACAGCCGGCTTAATATGAATCAGCAGTGTGCCCAGGTGGCCAAGAAGAATCCTGGCTTGTATCAGGAATAGTGTGGTCAGCAGGAGAAGGGAAGTTATCATGCCCCTGTACTCAGCCCTTGTGAGGCCTCATCTTGAATAATGTGTTCTGTTCTGGGCCCCTCATTATAGGAAAGACATTGAGATGCTTGAATGTGTCCAGAGGAGAGCTACCAAGCTCGTGAGGGGTTTAGAGAACAAGCCGTATGAAGAGAGGCTGAGGGAGCTGGGCATGTTTAGTTTGGAGAATAAGCAGCTGAGGGAGGACCTCATTGCCCTCTACAACTACCTGAAAGAAGGTTGTAGAGAAGTGGATGTTGGCCTCTTCTCCTTAGTAACTACTGACAGAACCAGACGAGATGGTCTGAAGTTGCAGCAGGGGAGGTTTATATTAGATATTAGGAAGAAATTCTTTACAGAAAGAGTGGTGAGGCACTGGAGCAGCCTTCCCAGGGAGGTGGTTGAGTGACCAACCCTGGAGGTATTTAAGAAATGGGAAAACCTGGTGCTTCAGGACATGCTCTAGTGGCAGGCATGTAGGGGGTTATTTTATCAAAAAGTCATGTTTGATCAGGGTATTCAGGTACTTAGGTGTTTGGGGGTTTTTTTACTTTTTTTTTTTGTTGTTGTTATGGTTATGGATATTGGACTCAGTGATCTAGAAAGGTCCTTTTCAACCATGAATATTCTGTGATTCTGTGATTTGCCATAAGAATCAATATCTAACCAAAAGAAGACTAAACCTATAATTTTTGTAAGGCCCAGAAAAAAAATGCAAGCCTGATTATTGTTCAGTGGAGTTCACCTGAATGGAAGCATCACTTCAAGGAAGGCTGAATAACTCATTGCAGGCACAGAGAACCACTGGCATAGAGGAAGGCTACCCCTGCATTTCTGATAGACTTAATGTTTGAAAGGCTCCAAAGTAAAACAAACAGAAAAAAAGAGGCAAAGGGAAATGTTAAAATTTGCTTATCTATCACTGCTTATTTGTGCCCTTACAAAGAGTAGAAGGAGTGAGGTCAAAAAATAGTGAGCTGAGAGCTAATCGGCAGATTTAGAGCTCGTTAAGTTTACATTTGTTGTCCTGCGTCATCCTGAATTTTATGCCTTGCTTTCTAATATCACACACATCCTGTCATGTACGTCCTGGCTCAAGCTCCAACCATGTGTCTTTGTGTCTGGAGATTCAGGGTAGTGGCCCAGGTGTCAAAATGCCATCTCCTTTTAAGCTCTAGAGTGATTCATTTTGGATGCTTGATTACCCAAGAGCAGAGAGACTTATATGGGAATTAGTTGCCCTCAGCAGATGATCGGCTTATTCTACAAGTCTTATAATTTTATCTTGCTTGGGAAGAATAGGATTTAGGGGAAGTCTGAGTCATTCTAATAGAACAGATAATTGTGCCTGGTTTATAATTGTGAGAGTAGGCTTGTTATATTCATTAGCTATCTCAGCTGGTAGGAGCACTGTTTATAAAGAAGTTTTAAGACTACCTGAGGCAGCTTAGGCTCTGAACACAAAAGAATGCCAGTTTTGAGGTACTAAAGAATCAGTGGTTTATTTCCCAGTCTTCTTCCCATGTATGAAATGTATCCTATTGTAGTGTGTGAATGTAGCACTTATGAAGTATAGCTCTCCTGGGAAGGGAAGCAATGAAGACTTACCAGGACACTAGTTCAGAGGTACAGCAGCCAGGGATGTAGAAGAAACCTTGGTCGAGTGTAATAAATCAAATCTGCAAATATATAAAATAGTCAACAGAAATTTTAGAGCAAAAATTTATCATGTATGTTTCCAAATCAGCCTTTGCAGAGTAAATAAAATAAGGTGATAAATAGCTTCATTCCCAAAATGAAATGGATGTATATTAAAGCACCTTTTAGACATTCCTTAAAGACATCAGTAGTAGATCTTTACTTTCATCTTTCAGTCGTTCACAAACTATTTAGTCGTTTCTCTGTTACCTAGAGAACAAAGAAATCTCATTCATTCCTGATGAAAAAGAGTTCACACAGTCTCTAAGACAATGGGTCAATCACATCTTGCATGGATGGCTATCTGCTACCTTTTGTTTAGGGATCCCCCTATGTAATAAAATTCATGTGCCAAAACTTACTCCACATCAGGACCACGGTGACTATTCACCACTTTTAGGTTAGAATTGTTCTCTTTTAGGATAATTTTTTTCCTTGAATGACATTTTAATAGGACTCCACCATTTGTTATCTCTACTTTTTACCATCTAGCCAGTCTCATTTTTACATGTTTTTGTTCTAAGGTGGTGAGAGCTGTTCTGTTTTTTATTTTATTTGCTTTTCTTCTGTTGCACACCCTTCATCTACTTTTACCAAAGTAAGACGTGAAGGAAAAAAAAAAAAAAAAAAGACAAAAAGAGGAAAAGATTGAATGCAACAAAATTCTACTTTTAATCAGCTTTGTTCTAATTTCAGCTTGCCCAGCAGTTTTGATATGGAAAAAAGTGTTCTTCATATTGATTTAATGAAAATGGTCATTTTGCTGAGGGTGTGTGTATGCATCATCCAGTCAAGATTTGAATATGCCCAAATGAGTTTTTTGAACTCAGTATGCCCTCTGGTTTGTTTCCCACTGTTTTTTAAAATTATACCAACTAAATCTGTTATTTTGCCAATCCAAATATTATTCATTTTTTCTCATAGCCAAGTAATTTATTTCAGGTTTAAGTTACTTCTCTTAAGGCATTTCTCTGAATGTGTGTCTTTTTCTCTCTCTTCAGCCTGTACCCACATCTATTCATTCAATATATCATACAGACTGGTCGGCTTTAAACGTCCCCTTTAGCCAGCAACAATACTGTGGAAGGCAGTGATTTGTAGGCTTGGAGCAGCAAAGACAATATATGCCTGGGTCACTAGTAATTAAGGAATGTCAATGGTCAAGAAGGAGAAAAATCAGCACAAGCCCAACTGAAGCATTTAGATATTTTACTGCTGCATCCTTTTAGGCCTCTCTCAGCTTATAAATATTAATTTAAAGACTACCAACAAGGACAGTAAACGGATTTAGGCATAAAACTTCTTGTCAGCAGTGATTTGTGCCCAATAAAAGGAGAGCTGGATAGAGAAAGCCTGCTTCAGTAAGTTTATGATAGACAGGGAAAGACTGCCATCAAAATAAAAAGGCTTTCACTATGTAGTCCGTTGTATTGCAATCTTCTGTCCTAACAAGCATCACAGTGATACTGTATTGTTTTCTCCCATAAGCACATTTGGCTTACTAAGGGAAAGGTCTGGGGCAGGACCAACACTGGCAGTGGGCTCTGCACAGTCAGCATCAAGAGAAGGGAACATACTACGTCAGTGATGCCTTGTAGTGAACTCTGATGGAAGAAGCTGACAAAAGGTCATCCATTTCCCTCCTGTTGTCCAACCCGAAAGTAGAAAAGAAGTCAGCAACTCATGTACAGTATATAAGAGTGTGCCTTTAAAACGTGATGAAATTAACTACCTTCTCCTGGTTTGATTTCTGTAACAGTGCAGGATACATCCCCTCCAAACTATAACCTGCTTCATTCTTCAGTAGAAAGTAGCGTAAGTTTTGTTTCTTTTCTTCATTTCTCTGAAAAGCCTAGTTTATTTTCTTTAACTGGTAAGCAATGATGTTGCAGAATGGCATGATCACAAAAAAGCTGAATACCAGCTAAATATCTACTAAACATAAAATTTTAAATTAATCAACTTAACACTTTATTAAGTAATCAAGCCTGGATACAGCAGTTCATGCTTTCTGCAAGCTTAGCCTTGGTACATAGCTCCGTCTCTGTAGCTAGATCCATGAGCAAACACACACCTCATATCTGACAGTTGTATATAATGTTTGGCCAATTTATTTACCCTCACACTTCATTTACTGCTAGAACAGCACTGAATGTTGTAACATGGTGCCATATCCTTCTAGTTCGCTTTGCTCATCTCAAGCTTGTAGCTATAATATTTTAGGAAAGACAATTAAAAGATATAAACTTCTTCGTGAATTTGTAAATCTCTAGCAGTCTTAGTAAGTCACAATTATTATTTCCTTGCCTGGAGACTGCGGGCAGAAGTCATGCACAAAATGGCTAGCCCCATTTTGGAAAAAAAGATCTTTCTGTGAAGAGCCTTGCTCCTACAGAAGCCACCATCTACAACTCTTCAGTTCATTGTCAAGGCTTGACCCAGGGAGGATCACTGGCAAGAAAGCACTGCTTGTGAAAGCCTTCTGAGTGGAGAGAAGTGGGATGAGGAAAAGGGAACATATATGTGGGGAAATACCCTTATGAAAAAATGCTGAAAGACAGAGCTATGCTTTGTCGGTGGAATTAACATGAAGCAGGGGGCCCTTAGAGAGGATCATCCTGAAAAGAAATGAAAAATACATAAAACTTTGTTTAATTTATGGAATTTATAGGCTGCTGACCAGTAAGTATAAAGTTCTGTTCCCCTGGTCCTCACTATCACTCATGTATTACTTGTCAGTAAATGTGGTGCACTCAGAACATAACAGCTACGGTAATATTTCTGTTCCCACTGCAGCTTTACTACACCCATGAAACTCTGTAATCTTTAAATTCCCTCACTGTTAACATCTGCTGAAACATTATTGGTCCCAGCATAGCCAAGCTGCTCTGAAATTACATTTAGCGGCGTAGTTAATGCTAACAGTATAATCCTAGAGGCAACCATCTTTTAAAAAGGCTTTATAACTGGTGCAGTGGCTTGTGCTTCCCTTTGCCTTCACTCCTTCCCCAGTTCTCTGCTTTTTTGTCATTGTCTCATCTGCAAGTTAGAATTTATATGTTTAAACAGCATTTTGCTTTCTGTTTTGAGTAAAACATTATAATTTTGTTTATTGGCCTAGACTACCAAATCAAACTTCTGAAAAACACCTTTTGTAGTTCTAGTTACATCAAATTTTAAGCGTTCAAGGCATTGAAGTTGGAAATTGACAAAGCTTTAATACAATTAATATCTTCTATCACTCACATAGGATGTTTTTCATGACCTAACATGTAAAAAAAACATAAAATGGTTGCCATTATTAATGATGATACCTCAATATAGTAATTTGCAGGTCATAAAGAGCTCATGAGTTCAGAGCTTTGCTTTTATAAGGAAATGTTGGACAGAGGGAATTTAACTTAATCACTGAGTGTTGTAAATCTGTAAATATTACTCCAAAAATTAAAATGCAAACATAGTAGAGTATCTGCAATTGTGCTGTGGATCTTTTTAATGCTATACACTGTATTATATTTTAAAATATGTATGTATGGCTACATAATGCCACATATACAGATTTATTCATAGATATTGGGCAAAATAACCACATTTCTTAGAAAAAAAAAATTACATGAGTTTTTCTGAAAAATTAAGCTGAAAGTTTCCATTTCTATCCAGTGAATGGAAAAAAAACCCCACCATTCAGCAGTTACCCCTTCAGCTAGCATTCTTGGTAGCTCTCTTTCAAAAAGCAGCCTTGGAACACATGTGTTCTAGAGCTGAAAGATTACTAATGTTAAATGCTTATGTTGCTATTAGATTCTGTACGTTGTGTGTTTAGAATATTATCCAAATCCTAAAACCTATGCTAATTAAAAAAATATCACAAAATAATATAGCTCCCAAAATAATGAACCATATAGTTTGCAACTTTGAAGAATAATTATTGTATTACTTAGCATTGCACAAGAATGGATAAACTGCTAAATCTGTTAAATTTAACTGGTTCCTGATTCATGAACAGCAGTAAATGACATCTGTGCCAGATGGTAGTCAGCATTTGTGCATCGATACTCTGATTTTCTCTACTCACGTCCCATCTAGTCTCCGTTAGTATTTGCTGCTGAAGTAGCAGTGTCCATCATGAGATCATTTAATGTAAGTTAAAGCCATGCCAGTGAAGGAATTTTGCAGGAACACCTTGCAGGTTTTTAATGCTATTCCAGTAACAACAGTGCTATATTCAAGATAATTTATTAAATATCCTCCAATCTGGTTTTATGCTTTCTCCCACACATCTCTTCGAGACACATTTTAAAAAGAGATTTTTTTTTATTGCCTTCTTGTTTAAAATGTGATAGTGTGTCTTTTCAGCAAATGAGTAACATTATGATTTCTTCATGTCTATTACATCAAGTACATCACAGTATGATGCTATTTGAAGCAATGTGAAATAATTTCTTTTGAAATTTTACATCAAAGTGATGTCTTGGGCAATCTTTTTTGAGGTGTGGATCCCTTCCTCTCCATATGTCATGCCCATGTCTGAAGTAGTTCTTACTACTTCTTGCCAGGAGAAACTCCAAATTATATCAGTTTGTTTTTCCAGCAAGAAGAAATTGCATATCCTTCGAAAGATAAAGTTAGAAGCTGTTTTATGCATCATTATTACATATCAAACATGGAGCACATCATGGGGCAGTATTTTAGAAACTTTGTAATGTGGCTTTTGGAATCAGAGTTTGAACACCTTTTTTTACCCATGTTCCCCTATCATTACAGAAGCTGACACAAAACTGGGTAGAGAAAGCCATTTCAGTGCAACCATTTGGAAATTTCCACTTCTCTCATCTGGAAATCTGTAAAAGCTGCAGAATTTTTGAAAAGCACCAGTGGTGGCTAATTAACTTCTAACATTCTTGGTTTAATTAAAACAGAACCTGGGACCAAGCCATTTTGTCTGGAAAGCTGCTTTTGGTAAACTAAAATTTAAATGACAGTTATTTGTGTTCAGTCAGTGCCAGCTCTGGGTAGGAGTTTGAATTCTGCTATTTCTGAATTGCACTTGCATAACAAAGCATTATTTTGAACAATATCTTATTTTAAATCTTACTACATTTGTCAAAAATACATTATTGAAATACTTGCCTCAGTCTCAAAACTGAGGAGTAACTAGTCAGAGACCTTTTTAGAGGAAGCCATATGGTTTGTAGGTCAAATACCATCTGAACTGGTAGCACAGTATCAATAAGGATGGTGGTATCTTCTGTATTGTACTATATAATAGGCCTCTTTCCTGATGTGCTTAAAAAACCCTACAAAAGTAATTTTGAAACAGCTCTAGAGATAATTGGCACTTGCTGAGGGATGTCATACTTGCATCATTTATCACAATACTAAAACTGGTACTTAGCTGTATGGAGCACTTTTGTGTGTCTTGTTTTTTTTTCAAAGCGCTTTACAAATATTTGTTAATTCCATTACTTACTGACTATAATCATTATGACCTGACTTTAATGATCAATACATGTGCAATATTGTCATTTATTTTATGCATAATTCCAAATATCTTAAGAGCCAATGTTCGCATAAGCTGCATTTCAGAAAGGGAACAGCAGTTTCCTTAGGTTCTGAAAATCACGCACCAGACAGACCACTTCAGATGTGACATCTCTCTTATTACATTGCTCCGTCACAACATGGCCTGGTTGGGGGGCAGACAGCTCCCCAGCTTATAAATATGGTCATCTAGACTGCATTAGTGCCTGAGTTAAATCTAACTAGCTTATATATTGGAAACAGCATAACAGTGCTAGATAGGGTAAAAACACATTCTATCTACTTTTCAGGCTGTAAGGACTAAATTAAGGTTGCATAAGCTATAAATCAAAGATGTGTCTTGGAGTCCTGACTATAAATAGTAATGGCCCTCTTTTGAATAATGCATAAGACTAAAATA